>CAUYSK010081738.1:0-19046 GCA_963575035.1 Avahi laniger
ATGTTACTTAGTTATTAAAAATTGACCTGAAAATTTTATTCTTAAGTTTTCTAGATGCCAAAGTAAGAAGAAAGATAAATCTATTATACAGTTTGTATGTGAATGTAGTGTAATAATTGCATATGGGAGCTAGTTCAAGTATTTTTCCTGGTATTTTAGATTGGAAAGAAAGTGTTCCCATGAGTTTTCAATACGTGAGTTGTTAAAGGATTCATAAATGTAGGACTGTATTTTGTAAACTTCTTTGAAAATAGCAGCTGTGAGTAAAATAACAAAGCCAAATGCAGTAAAAGCAATTTTTCAGAGTTTCAGGATAATGTAGGCCAAGAACATGGCTTTGAGATTATATATATATAAATAAAATCTAGATTTTAGAGGCATGTGTTTTAAACTGTCTTTCATAAATATTGTTTCTCTACATCAAACTAATGATAAAAGTAGACACAAGTAATTTGAGAATATATTCTCTATAGCAGTCAGTGGTCCCCAACCTTTTTGGCACCAGGGAACAGTTTCACGGAAGACAATTTTTCCATGGATGAGAGTGAAAGGGTGGTTTTGGGACGATTCAAACACATTATATTTATCGTGTACTTTATTTCTATTATTATTACATTGTAATGTATAATGAGATAATTATACAACTCACTATAATGCAGAATCTAATGCCGCTACTGATCTGACAGGAGGTGGAGCTCAGGCGGTGATGGGACCAATGGGGGGCGGCTGTAAATACAGATGAAGCTTCGCTCACTCACCTGCCGCTCACGTCCTGCTGTGCGGCCCAGTTCCTAACAGGCCGTGGACTGGTACTGGTCTGCAGCCCGGGAGTTGAGGACCACAGCTCTGTAGGACCCCGAAGTCCAGATAGTCTTTGTTGTTTATCAAGGATGCATTTGTGCACATTAACAATACATGAGTAATTAGTAGGTCATAAAGTTTTGTGAAAATTGAATTATGTGATCAAAATGCTTATTAAATGGATGCCCTTCCCTCTCACCTGCCACCCATCTATATAAAAGTATGTTCTGAGACAGTATTTAGAGTTATAGCAGACTTTATATAATAATTTGGGATTACTGTAACATATAAAAAATTGATCACTTCTCCAAACCTGTAAAACACAAAATAATCATGGATATTTTTGTCTACTTATTGATTCTGATATAAAGGGAAGTATTGACGTAAAATTGATATTATGAATTATCTGAAAGCACAAGCTCAAGTCATTATAGATATTTCACTTTTTATACCTTTCCAATCAGTTGTAAAATTAATTTTCCTATTTCAATTTTATCTTTTTTGGAGGTGAGAAAATTTGAGATTTGAAATGAACCATGCTTTAATGCCAAATAGAAACTTTCTGCTTCATGGATAATGTGATGGGAGACGATTATAGTTGGAGAACGGAATGTAAATGTAATAAATGTCGACAATCTAAAAGTAATGCTGGAGTGGAGAGAAGCTGGGTTATGCAGGGGTGATAGGATGTGGCAAAGTATAATTTTTTTTTGCTTTTCATATTTAGGGAGTAAGAAATATTTCCTAAAGCCTATGGGTAGTTCAGTAGATTCTTAAGATGGTAATTTTTTAATGGAAAATAGTGAAAAAATTAAAAATAGAATTATAACAAAAATTGAAACAAGGAAGAGAAAGAAGGCTGGATATATGGGGAAGAGAGGAAAGTAGAACACATGAGTTAATTTCCATATATCTCATTGAAGGAGTGAGTAGGTATTTCTTTAGCTGAAGAATCAAAAAATGGAGGTAAAAATAGCTTATTTCCAGTTCTGAACATAGCCAAAATAAGAAATATCAACTTTATATTTTTAAGGAGTTTATAGGTGGTTAAGTGGATATATTAGGTTTGAAATTTCAGACAATTGTCTGAATGATTCATAATATTCGAATTTGTCCTAGGACAACAAAAATACACACACACGCGTTTTCCTAAATGCTCTTTTGAGAGAAGTTCAGTTGAGAAGAACTGGCTTAGCTACAGCTCCTGGATTTTTCTCTCTGAAACACGTACCCCCCTACACACACACACCCACACACACACACACACCGGACCCAGCAGCAATAGCAGCAGCAGCAGCAACAAAAACATAACCCCAAACCTAGGAAGTGAAGTTGAATATGAATAAAACATCCTGATTGAGAGACAGAACCTCCAGTCTGATTAGGTGACATCAGGTCTCAGAGTTGAATTTTATTTAATATGGTTATTGGCAAATTAGGTTATTTTCAGGGGGGATAAGTAGGGTGCTAATGTATTAAGGAACCATATTCTAGGAATAATAATAATTAATAGTTTGGTGTTTTTAACAAGTCCAGAGAATTTGACAGAATTAGACATATAATGAGAGCTTGAGAAATTTTGAGAAACCTGTAATGTGTGAAAGTCATAGGGAGGCAGAGTTTGGTTCAATAGAAGTCCTTTCTACCATTAAAAATAAAATAACATGAATTCTCAAGATACTGAGCTCATCATTACTTGTAGTGTTTAATATAATTATAATAATTGCTACTTACCAAACACTTACGTATTAAATACTCCTAAATCCTTTTAATTTGTTTTTTTCTTTTTTAATTTTCACAATATTCCTAAGAGGAAGGTAGTGCTAAATAGCTCAGTTTTACAGGTAGGAAAATAAAGACTCACAGAGACTAAGGGTGCTGCCCAATATGACACAGGCTGTACATGACAGGGAATCCCTATTCTGACTCTGAACCCTAAATTCCCAAGTAAGGAAATAAAGCCGAAGTTTAATATATTTAGACTACGTACTTGAAATGAGAATTTGAGTTAGATGACCTTTAGGAGTTTGTTATATGTCTTAATGATTTTCTTTCATCTTACATGAATCCAGATGGTCATGACCTACTAGTAGTAATGGTTGTAGTATTTAATTATATAGTGTAGGAAGGCCACTCCTATTTCTCACTAAGTGGACTTCAGATTCTATCTTGTTGAGGATTAGAATAAAATATTTAGTGTTACTAGAAAGTGTTACAAAAAAGGATCAAGAAATGCACGAATCCTTGCCAAACACTGCTCTTGCTTTTGGAGTTTTAAAGAAGTTGTGGATTTGGGTACATAGATCAGGAATAAAGTACTACTTTCATAGAAGCTCTGTAAGTGATGGATAGCCCAGAACAGTGTTTGGAGCTAATGGCTTGGCTGCAGATAATCTCTTTTGAATCCAAATTTTGGACCCAGAATACTCAAGTATTTGTGCAAAGAGTGAGAACTAAAGCAAGACTGAGAAATAAAGAGAAAGCCGGGTCCACAAGGGGACTTGGACTCTCTTC
Organism: Avahi laniger; assembly: GCA_963575035.1. Lineage (NCBI taxonomy): Eukaryota > Metazoa > Chordata > Mammalia > Primates > Indriidae > Avahi > Avahi laniger. Next base: position 3,316 of record CAUYSK010081738.1, read on the forward strand.
TCTATCCAAATTCTTAAAAATGGAAAGGGAAGATCTGGAATGTTTTTAGTCTAAGGCCTGATGATCATGTGGCAAAAGCAGAAAGTACAAGAAAGAGATCTTCTCTCTTAAAGGGTTCCTACCCTTTCAGCCACAATGATGCCTGATTATTAATATTCCGTGGGCCAATCAATATTGCAAGTGTGAACCAATAAGGTTATCAAATCCTTCCTTTAGGTAGGGCAAGGTAAAGGGGTGAGTTTTGACCCAGAAGAAAGGAGACAAATATTTGAAGTTAGGGAGAGAAAGCCAAAATAATCCCTCTCTTACAGTTTTTATTGGATTTTTCTGCCTGCATTCTTGACAATTTTCCTCAAATTACTAAGAGCCATACTGGCCGTACATCTCTGAAGTAGGGGTCAAGACAAGCCAACACAGAGAACTGAATCCTACAGATGGCTACAACTGCATCGATCCAATATAACAATCCTGATCTAAATAGAAAAGAAAATCTAATACCTTCCAAAGCAACTCTGAAGCTTTAATCAATACCTGGAATGTTAGATTTTTGTCAAAAGAAGAAATGTTAGATTTTAAAAGCTGACTATATGACCCCAATAGAAAAAGAATCAATTTTTATTAGGAATGGAACCTGGCAGTTTTGCGCAATTCATCCAGAATTTTCTTGACAAAATTTCAGTACTAGATTAGTTCCATTGGGAATTAGGTAAATTTCTGTGACTTTAATATGATGCACAAGAAGCTTCGATCAATAATACTTGCATTAGAGAACAGTTTTGAAGAAGGCAAACAGCATGTATAATACAGTGTCGTGTGTATATATTTATCTCAGTACGCCAAAGGGTGGAGAACAGTCTTCAAGTGGCAGAGAATTAATAACCCTCCATTTCATTGTTCAGCATTTTATTCTAAAGTTGTGTTGACTTTGTTTCTGTTTTCCTTAATCGCCTCAGAGATTTTCTTAAAAGTATAAAGCTGACATTGCTCTGTACAGCTCGCTTTTACCAATGGAGAGCTGAAATGCTGTTGAAAGCCAAATAGTGTCCGAGCAGGTTAGTAGCAAAATTTAATCAGCCTTGGTACTATATGGAAATGCTCCATGCTTATACAGATTCAAGGTTCTAACCAAAATAAATTCTCTTAGATACAGAGATGTACATTTGGAAAAGAAGTGTGAAACTGTTCTTTTCAGATGAGAAGAATTTAGTCTTTGCTGACTTAATTAATCAGATGCCTGCTGTTTTGGAATATCTATTGTTTACTTACTGTGAGGAAAATATATGGTTCATATTCACAGGTTATATTTTACCTCTTGGTTATTTCTGTTTGAAGAGAACATTAGCCTTGTACTCAGGAAGTAAAGTAAGGACAATATCTACTGAAAACCATGAGTCTTACCCTGCCATTGTCAGGTTCCCAGCTGTTTTATATTTATGATAACAATGGGGTGAAATGTAAGAATGGTGCTGTGTGCATTAGAGCTTGTTTCATTTCTAGTGTGTGAATGACAGGTCTTTACTGAGCTGGTAAGGGCATATAGCAAGATGGATAAATACTCGTTAAAAGCTCCTAGTAATTTAAAAATATATTTTAAAGAACTTAAAACTAAATTTAGTCATGTTTGGCATCTAACTACATTTCTTACCAACCTCCCAAACTGATGAATTGGACAAAACCAGCCAGATTTTGTACGGTTTTTTTTTTTTTTGAAAGAAGATAGATTACTCATATTTCATAAGAGGTAGGGTGCTCAAGAGCCTGAAGATCTCTTTTTAATACCTATTTTCTATCCCCCCAACTCTACCTGACACAGAAATACAGAGACACGTCGTCTTGTTCCACTGATGGACAGCCAATGTGATTTCAGTCATTAAGCTTCCTCCTGGAGCCGGGAGAGCCTGAGGCAATCACTAGTAACTGATTTTCACCCTAGAGACCTCAAAGACATGCTGTTTTAGGGGCTGTAGGCAATTAAGCCAGTATACAATGAAATCCATAATATTTGGGGGGCATTGAGTATATTTACTAACCACAGTGCTAAGTATAAAGAAATACAGCTTATGCCCTGCCTACAAAAATCTGCATCTTTGCGGAGGAGAAAATATACACAAACGGTTCATTAACTCTATAACAAAATAAATACAGAATTGCAAGAAGTGTTGAAAGCAGTGCCTGATTAAGTGCTCGATTGAGGGGGTGCGGGTGATATGTGCTCCAAAAAGAGGACGGAGGAGGGCGCCATGTTGCTGGGGCAACCAACTGGGAAAATGTGAAGAGGAAGAGGCTGGAGCTGGGCACACGCTCCCCACCTCCACAGCCCCGTACCCTTGTGATTGGGATGGCTGGAAATTTGATCTGCTCACCTGCAGTTGCAACAGGAGAGATTTGATGATGTGGCTGGCAAATCTGTGTCACTGAAAATGCCCAGGAATAATCCCTGACAATGTCATCTATAGAACTGGAAATGTAAGCAGCCACCAGTGCCTTTGTACTCTCCAGCGGCCTGAAATATGCCTTAGGAGGGTAGGGTCCCAGATGGAGGCTTTTCTCTATTTCCACAGACCTCTTGTGGGTGGTGGTGTAAGGCAGGTAGCGTAATGGTAACTCTAAATGTTCTCAGAGTGTGTTTGTGGGGGCTGGAGGTAGGGAGCATTTAGTTTGGAAGTTGTATTCATATGTATTTTCTGCCCCTTGGTTTTTTTCTTTTATGTCTCTGACTTCAGTAGGGAATGCTAATTTTTCATTTGAGTTATCCCCAGAAATTCAGATCTTCATGATATTCTTGGGAGTAAAATCTCTTTGATTCCATCATATTAATGCCCTTAGTTTGTTGAGGATTAGAAAACTGGAATCTGTTTTCTAAAATCTAAATCCCGCTACATAAAACCCCTTACAGAAATCTCTTATTTTCTAATTTCCAAATGATTTTGTTGAGATAGGTTTTCATAAGGGTAAACTGAGGCACCTCAGCAGATACTGTATACATATCCAAGAGGGATGCTAAAGAGACAGGAAGACATTACATTGTGTCAGCTTTCTGCATTCTCTGCCTTGCATAATAATGTGAGGAGAATTGTGAGGTACATTTCAGGATTTCTGAGCTTCAACAAATGGCCACAGACTAATTTAATCAACAAACCATGCAACTGCAGTAATTGAGAATGAGATCCTTGTGACGAAACAATTGCCAGCAGATATAATTCTTCTGTAGTCTTTTTTTTTTTTTTTTGGTGTTTTGTGTGTTTATTATGCTCTGTTCCCCCACCCCCAAATCAGGATATGTGCTCTGATTTTACTAAAAAAATTTAAGCAACTGCATTTTGAAAAAGCATTGTTACATAGAAAACTTTTATTAAAGTGTTGCTAAATCTGAGTTCTGGTATCTTTCATTTAGCTTTATTTTTCCATCTATTTATTTGATCTTCTAGTACTGATTGTAGCCACCATAAATTCTCATTTGGAAAGCTGGATGTAACAATGACAAAAGCATGGATCAAAGCTCAGAAGGAGTGTGCTGTGTTTTTCTGTGGGGTGTGTGCATGTGTGAGATGTCTCGATCCATTTGTACATTACTCTGGGGAATTCTCAGGCAATTAAGTCAACCTATTACAAATAGAGCGCTGTATGTACACTCTGATTTGATAGCAGAATGGGTGATTCCTGTTAATGACTAGTACATCTGTTCAATTATATTGTTTTGTATTGATGCTTAATTAGGTGTCAAGTTGGAGGAGAAGGAGACAGGGAGAGCACTATTCCCTTTTTAATGTCAGAGACTCTTCCTAAATTATCTGTCTTTTTAACATACATGAAACACTTTGACAGGCATTGTGTTCTTCTGACCTTAAAACATTTACACTGTCTTGGAGAAGAAGTGTTATGTTCCCTGCAAGTAAGCTATATTGGAACTGGTTTGCCTTGAATGTCACTCATGTCTAGTTTCGTGTGGACTGACCCTTGTCAACCTTTAGCTGGAGACAGGAGGAGAGCTTCCCATGGGTGATACAATTTTTGTTAAATACCCTTCTACTCTTTGGGAGGGCTTTCTTTAGAAAATATTGCCCTGATTAAATTGAGGCTATATTATTTAAAGCTATAACTTGCTTTTTCTCTAGATGTGTATAGATACAAGGAAATGAAACACTAATTGCATATTTTCATTTGTAAATGCATGATCACTCTAATTTGTAGAATATACATATGGTAATGCATAGATTTATTCAGGGAATAACAGTGAGTATTTATAAATCCAACCCTTGAAAACAGAATAGAAAAAGATTTGTAATAGAATGGAGAGAGTGTCTAAGGAGCTAAGTGATCTTTATGTTAGCTAGGGAGTTACTAGTGGCACAGTCTAAAAACCCTTTTAGCCAGATTGTAGACGTAATTTTCATTTTTTATTGATGTCAGTGGGTGAGTCGAGGTCAAAGATTATTACATTTTATTTGACAACTCCTGCTATGTCACAAGGCAATATGATGTGTTCTAATAAAATCGTGCATTATGTATGAGATCCTGTAACAATTAAAAAGGGGGAATTGACAGCACAGAAAATTAAGTTCTTAAAAATGAATCATAATGGTCAAGGCTTGCTTGGGAGAAAACTGATCTTGTTTAATCACCTAGTCTGTAAGTGTGGGGAGTGTTTTTGTGGACTCTGTGGTTTTCCTTAACAAAGGATGAGAAGGATATTAATATGATACTCAAAAACTGAATAAAGAGTTGTTGATTATATAATAGGAACCTCATTTAGAAGCCTCTTTCCAATAGAAAAAGCATTAGATGGATTAAGGCAGTCTAATAATCTGATAATTCTAAAATCTATTCAATTTTCAATTTGGTATTCTTATACATATGAATCTCTTTTTAACTTTAAGATAGTGAAATAGAAGAATATTTAAAGGAACTGTAAGCTATTTTCTTGATTCTACACACTAATACTTAATTATTATTGTTGTAGAGCCCTCATAAGTCCTCCCAAAAAATATCAAATATTAAAGATTTTATAAACAGTTCTTAAGATTTTCTTCAAATTCTAAATTTGAAAAAGATTATTCTCTTTTATATCTCAGGTAAGATGAGAAATTAACCTGCTTCCAACAGAGTATATTGCCATAATTTCATATAGTATGAGATTTTTGCCTCATTGAATTTATTTCTATTTTCATTGTACTAATCAATTCTATGAGTTACTTGTTAGAGAACTGATTTCATGCATATCTTAAATGCAATGAGGAATTTCACACTAATTTCCAGAGGATTGGACAGATTTTTGGGGGAATAAACTAAAATTACCTGGTAATTTTGGAAATGCAACAATGAAGCAGCATGATATTTTAAAGTTCATTTTTGTGTTAATATGTATTCACCATGTTTTTATTTTTGATAAGTGTGTCTTGGAACCAAATTTATATGTAAGTTAATGCTGTAGTTGATCACACTTGTATTTTACAAAAATACATATTAAATATAATATACAAATCAAGTCATCTACAGTTCTTAAGCTTTTTATCTTATTGTTCAATATGAAACTGAATTCAGTTAATTTCCTTTTTCTAATAATAGAATGTTTATTAAGTATAGAAAAAATACTGAGGGGAATTTTAATAAAATCATGAAACTAACAAACAATTGTACAACATACTGGCCTGACAGTCTTGTAAAAAAAAAAAAAATTGCACATTAAATATTTCATAGAATTTCCTTAAAGTGAAGGTTATTTTCCTTTAATTTCAGGACAAGTGATTTTTCTTGGTGGAGTTTTATATCAAGGGCACAGTTGTTACTATGTAAATAATTGCTTCTTTTTGAAAACATGAAGGCTGTGGATTAGCAATTTTTTTATTTGTCAAATCTTAATATTGTAGACTTCGTAGTGCAACCGCGAAAAGTTAGTAAAAATTTATTATGTACCAGACATTGTTCTAAATGTTTTTATATGTAAGACCTCTCCTAATCCTCACAATAACGCTATGAGTTATGTACCTTTACTAGCCTAATTTTTAAAATGATGAAATAACTGGCTCACATCATCTCACAAACAGCCAAACCAGGATTAAAATCCAAGAAGTCTGGCCTGGAGCTCAGGAATTTAACCAATCACTTTGCTATACTGGTAACTAAAAGGGAAATGCTCCAAATTGTGTTAGTCAGCACATCATTTCTTTCTGTGAATAGGTGTGAACTAGCTTTTAAAATTTCTATTTTTATTATGATATAGGAGGTCTGGTCCAGAAAGTATCCAGCCATGTACTAGGAAAAACAGAGACATTTGTTGAAAAAGACGCAAGATATAAGAAACATTGCACATAGGACAATGATGCTCAGTCCCCTTTAGAGTAGGCACCCGGGGACCTCACACAGTTCTCCCAGCATCTCTTAACCTAACCCATAGGTGTTCAGCATTCTCAGGTATTCTGCTTCTTGAGGGCCTTGCAGAACGGGATCACTTTCAACAGTTTATCGACCATCTTTGAAGCATCTGTGCCTTACTTTATTTGTGCCTCACCATTGCATCATCTCCGAAAGCCTCTGAATCATTTGAATAGTTTCCATGGAGGAATGTTCAAGCCCACTGCAAAATGCGATGCAGATTCCTTGCTCTACTCACTCAGTCATTTTGAATGCAAAAGCCACACAGTACACGTGCTCACTCAAAGGCTTCTAGCACCCCACTGACTAGCGAAGTCCTCATTGTTCCTGCATGCACATTGCAGTCTACTCTCCTTGGCTGCCAAGCTATGCTGTACAAACCATTCTCATTATATTAACAATGGTTGGATACTTTCTGGACAGACCTCATGTTACGTTGGAGAAGGTTCAAGCGGCCAATAAATATGTGCAAAATAAACTATAGAGGATACCTCTGATGACTCATCTCTCCACTTATTGTACTGTTAACAGTTTGCATATATCTTTTCAATAATGTTCATTGCTTATGTGACTCCTTTTGTGAGTGTATATTGATCAAATATTTGTGTTTTACATATACATATGGATAAGTTCATGCTTTGTACATTAGGACTGGCATTTCCACTGAAGATCTTGAGATCTTTCTGTTAATTATTTTTTCATTCCTTTATTTTTCATTCAGTCTTTTAACTACTGCATATTCCATAGAATTGATGTGCCATCAACTCTTTAAGGAGTCCTGTTAAATTAGATATTTAGATTACTTCCATTTATTATTAAAAATAATGTCCCAGTGAACATCCTCATACATACTACTTTATGGATATCTCAGAGCATGTCCTTGTGATAGACCTAGAGATGAATAGAAAATGGGTACTTTTTACTTTGAAAAATATTTTCTGATTTGCTTTTAGAGAGAATATATCTGTATTTATGTTTACATCTATCTGTTTTTCCTGGTGTTAATATTTTAAAATTTTTGTTTGATATGTAGTAAAAATATTTTAGTGTGTTTTAATTGGTTATTAATGAGGCTGAGTTTCTTTTCAGTAATCTTTTTTCTGATACTTTCTAGTTCTCTGCATACTGCTCCACTTGTTTACATTTTTCACATTGATTTTCTAAAATGTCATGCTTAACTATGTTACTTTAGTAATTCTTCAGTTTATTCTCTTAGATTGTTATGGAGACAATTGTCTGCAAATAAAAGCCTTTTTTCTTTTCTTTCCCAATGTGTGTATCTTCTATTTCTTTTGTTGTCCTAGTACATTAACAATGAGTTCTATTATAGCATTTTTAGACCATTGAGAGTGAACATTCCTCCATTTGTTTTTGATTTAAGTGGAATGTTTTAAGTATTTACCATTAAGTATTTTTTCCATGTGTATAACTGGTAGATACATTTTTAAATTTTTTAACTGACATACAATGTATGTATTTATGGTGTACATAGTGATGTTTCTATACATAGAATGTACAGTGATTAGATCAGAGTAATTTGTGTATCCATCATCTTAAACATTTATCTTATTTTTATGTTGGGAACATTCAATATCCTTCTATTTGAAACTATATTATTGTTAACTATCATTATCCTATAGTGGTAAAGAAGACTAGAACTTATTTCTCCTATTTAGCAGTAATTTTGTATCCTTTAACAAATCTCCCCCCCCCACCACCTTCCCGCTACCCTTTGCATCCTCTAGTATCCCCTGTTCTATTAACACTTTTCACTTCTGTGACTACGGTCCCCAACTCTTGAGTTAGGAACCAGGCCTCACATCACTGCCTGAGCTCTGCTCTTCCTGCCATCCCCACCTCTCAGGTCTGTGGAAAAATTGTTTTCCATGAAACTTAGGAACCGGGCCTCACAGCAGGAGGAGAGCGGTGAGGGAGGGAGGCTTTATCTGTATTTACAGCTGCTCCCCATCGCTCACATCACCAGCTGAGTTCCATCTTCCCCCAACCACAACAGAAAAATTGTCTTACGTGAAAGTGGTCCCTGGTGCCAAAAAGGTTGGGGACCACTGTATGAGATCAACATTTTTTAGCTTCCACCTAAGAATGAGAACATAAGGTATTTAACTTTTTGTACCTGGCTTATTTCACTTAGCATAATGTCCTCCAGTTCCACTCATGTTGCCTTGAATGTTGAGATGTCAGTCTTTTTATGGTTGAATAGTATTCCATGGTGTATGCATATCACATTTTCTTTATCCATTCATCTGTTGTTGGACACCTAGGTTGATTCCGCATTGGCTATTGTGAATAGTGCTGCAGTAAACATGGAGATGCAGATGTCTGTTTAATATACTGATTTTCTTTCCTTTGGATAAATGCCCAGTAGTGGGATTGCTAGGTCATATGGTAGTTCTATTTGCAGTTTTTTGAGTAACTTCTATACTGTTCTCCATAGCTATACTAGATTACATTCCCATCAACAGTCTATAAGAGTTCCATTTTCTCTGCATTCTTGTCAGCATTTGTTATTTTTTGTCTTTTTGATAATATCTATCCTAAATGGGGTAAGATGATACTTCATTGTGATTTTGATTTACATTTCCCTGGTGATTACTAATGGTGAATATTTTTTTCATATATTTGTTGGTCATCTGTAATTTTTCTTTTAAGAATTATTTGTTCAGATTATTTGACCATTTTTAAATGAGATTGTTTTTGCTGTTGAGATGTTTGAATTTCTTGTATATTCTGGATACTAATCCCCTGTCAGATGAATAGTTTGCAAATATTTTTTCTCATTCTGCAGGCTGTCTTTTCATTCTGTTGGTTATCTCCTTTGCTATTCAGAAGCTTTTTAGTTTGATTATAATACCATTTGTTTATTTTTGCTTTTGTTGCCTTTGCTTTTGAGGTCATATTTATAAAGTTTTTTCCCAGACCAATGTCTTGAATGGTTTTGCCTATGTTTTCTTCTAGTGGTTTTATAGTTTTGGATCTTATATTCAGGTTTTTAATATATTTTCAGTTGACTTTTGTAAGGGGTGAGAGGTGAGGGCCTAGTTTTATTCTTATGCATATGAATATCCAGTTTTCCCATTTATTAAAGAAGCTGTCTTTACCCCAATGATGGTTCTTAGTGCTTTTCCCCAAAATCAGTCAGCTGTAGATACATGGATTAATTTCTGGCTTCTCTATTCTATTCCATTGGTCTGTGTCTATTTTTATACCAGTACCATTCTGTTTTGGTTACTATCACTTTGTAGTATATTTTGAAGTCTGGTAATATGTTGCCTATAGCTTTGTTCTTTTTTTGTCAGTATTCCTTTGACTATTTGTGGTCTTCTGTGGTTCCATATAAATTTGAAGATTTTTTTTTTCTATTTCTGTAAAGACCATCATTGTTATTTTGATAGGGATTGCATTGAATCTGTAGATGGCTTTTGGTAGTATGATTGTTTTAACAATATTCTTACGATTCATAAGCAGGGATGTCTTTCCATGTGTTTGTATACTCTTCAATTTCTTTCATCAATGTTTTATAGTTTTGTAGAGGTTTTTCACTTTCTTTATTAAATTTATTTCTAGATATTTTTTGTAGCTATTATAAATGGGGATAATGTCTATTAAGTTAAGGAAGTTTCTTTTTCTAAATTACTAATTATTTTTTAGCAGGAATAAAAATTGAACATTAGTAAAAGCACTTTTGGGAACATTTATCGAAATGATTAGGTGATTTTTATCTTTAGTCTCTTAATTTACTGGATTATATTACGGGTTTAAAATAATATAATAATCATTAATTATTCAGTATTGTAGAAATTGCTCATTTTTATCTTAATCGATTTTAATTTCATAACTGTGAGTTGAAGAAATAGACTCAGGTTATTTAAATTGAAGTTCACACGGTTAATCTGTGGAGAAATTGGGATGTTCTAAGATTGAAACATCCATTTCTTCTTTAAATAAATATTTTTGGATCATGATGTATTAATTTTGAAAATTCTCTGATTGATTTTATATGGGATTTTTATTTATGTTCATAGGTCAGATCATCTTATATTCTCTTTTTTTCCTTGGCCTGTTTTAATAATGGGCTAGATTTTTACTATTTCTCAAAATGTAATTGATATATTAATTTTATAATAAGAAAGGTAATTTTGATGTTATTTTTGCAAAAAAATCATGCAATAATATTTACTCTGGAAAAAGAGAGAATTCCTGGAAGCGGAGGAAACTGGAATCAGATTGATCAGTTAGCAGGTACTGCAATGGTCCGTATACTAGATGAAAAAGTCCCTGAAAACAGTGACAGTGAAAAATGAGAAGGGGTGGCAAAGAGAGCTATTCATGTAAAAGAATGAACATTAATTCATTAAACTTTTAATGAGTTCCTGCTATGCGTGAAACAATAGTCATTCTCATTGTTCCCATGAAGCTTGAAGTTTAATGGAGAACTTGATAAAGAAATAATTACTATGAAATACAAGACCCTTGTGATAATTGTGTGTAAATTATACAGCATCCTGGCAGATTTACAGAGAAGAAAATATTAGCTTTAAAAGATGTCTAGAAGTTGGACATGGTGGCTCACACCTCTAATCCCAGCACTTTGGGTGGCCAAGATAGGAGGATTGCTTGAGGCTAGGAGTTTGAGCCTAGCGTGGGCAACATAGGACAACCCCATCTCTACAGAAAATTAAAAAAAAGTTTAGGTGACGTGGTGCTTGCCTGTAGTCCTGGCTAGTCAGGAGGCTAAGGTGAGAGAATCGCTTGAGCCCAGGAGTTCAAGGCTGCAGTAGGTTATGATCATACCACTGTACCACTCCAGCCTGGGTGACAGAGTGAGACCCCATCCCTAAAAAAAGAAATAGTGATTTTTCTGGGAGGGAGATTTCCAGGAAGAGACATTTCCAGCAGAGAAAATACAAAGTCTATAAATTAGGAAAATGCAGACTAGGTGATGTTCTTAGTAACATTTTTCTACTCAAAATATTTCAAATTTCTGAATTTTTTTATACAAAATGACCTTAAGATGAACTCATGTTATTTTAGAATGAAACTGATACAAGAGTCATTGTTATGTATAACAAAAGAAGAGAAAATATTGATAGAAGAAAAGATTGGAAGTATAGAAGGTCCCAATTTATGAAGCCTCCTTATAGAATATTTGAAATGTCAATTACTGTGATATACCTGGAAATTTCTGAACAGGGAGAAAAATATTAGGCTGCTGGTTATTATGAATAACAAATGCTTATGGCTTTAATTTTTTTTTTTCCTCAATAATAGAATGCCAGTCCCTAAGCAACTCTCTGGGAAATTAAGGTTAGATTCAAACTTACGTGAAGTACTAAATTTATTGAAATTAATGGTCTCTAAAATTAAAAAAAGAATTACATTGATTTGTTTAAAGCATAAAAATGCAGAAATAGAGATATTCTATTTCCACTTTAAATTCAGATCCTACTTATGACTTTGAATGAGAAATCAGCTATGATATCATTACTTTCCTGCTTTGCAGAGCCTAATGAGCTTTTAAAAGTAATTTTAGCAATTGGCAAAGCCATACAATGTTAATAGTAACCTCTGTGTATTTCCACACAATTTGTTTAGCTGCTTTTCTCTGAAACATGTAAACATTTATCCTAAATTGCCAATACTTTAATTTCAGAGGGAGATACCCCTACAATCCCTTGGGTTTAAGTTTCTGCAGGTGATGAGGCGCATTCCCACAACCAAAGCAGAAACCAGCAATTGAAGTCATAGGTAGCTGAGCAAATTGGCAGCATTGCGCCGTGGCTCCTGCATATGTTGCTGGATCAAAGCTGATGTCGGTGGAAAAAGCCCAGGAGTTGTTACTCTCTGATTATATCAAAGTTGCTAAAACAATGGCTTTATCCCTCCTGGATTTTCTAATTTTTGCTATAGGGAAATAGCAAAAATTTTTTCTCTCCCTCTAGAATGATTGGAAATAATTTTATGGAGATTTTATTATATATGAAAATTCAGATATTTGAAATGGAAAGTTTTTTGCACATGACTTTAAGAGAAACTTTATGGTTTCTGTGTCAGCCAAGATTATTTTTACCCATTCTCCATTCCTCTAGTTAAGAAAAAAAGAGACGTTATTGGATTTACGACCATGCTTTTCCAATAGAAGCCTTATTTATTATACCTTGATAATATACTGATTTGACTTCTCTCTTTGCTTCCCCCAAAGAGTCATTTATTAATTTAGTTAATATGTTACTGGGGAACTGTTTTATCCCAGTGCAAAGCTAAGGGCTTTTGATTTCAGGTGAAAAAGACCTTCTCTTGTACTGTTTACATTCTACTGGAGGAAAGAGAATGAAAACAAGTAAATAGACAAACATAGTAATTGCAAGATTGTGAGTGTCCTGGAGCCTAATATGGAGGACAGAAGGTAGGCAAAGTGATGAATTCAGCTAGTGTGCTCAGGAATGCCTCTGCGAGGTGGTGACATTTGACCTGGGGCTTAAAAAGAATGAGAAAAAATGCAAAGGCTTGATGGAAAAGCATGGTAATCAGAAGAAAGAGTAGGGACTATTAGGAACTGCTTTTCAATGATGGCATTAAATTCTATGTAGCGTGGCAAGTTCAAGATCTTCCCCAAAATAATAGCACGTACATGGGCCTGTATATCTGTGTTGTAACAATGAGTAGTCCAGGAGGAGGACTGCATCGAGAATCATTTGCCATTTGGTTCATTTTCCCTTTTGAAGGTCTTGGTGCTAATGTTTCCCCAATACACTGGATAAGATAGTGGGGAGTAAAGAAGCCCCAGTCAGAATTAGAGAGCAACCAAGACCACCTCCCAGTAGTTGGTTTGACTGCCCAATGCTCTTGTCTGTCATACACTATGCTCAAGAGAAAATAACTAATAGGGTCCTACAAATCAAGCAAAATAACCAAAGCCTTTCTTCAAACCTCTCCTATTAGCCACCTAGAACACCTCAGGAAAATGTGGAAGATGATTACCTATGGTTTAGAAGTAGCATATGCTATATGGTTCTTCAGTATTTAGAGCAATGAAATAATTAAAATTGTGTCTTTCATGGAAATGTTCAAGTATAAATGTAGCTAAAAGGTAAAGATGCAAAAATGAGAATGCCACTGCTCTGTAGGGAGCCAACACAATGACTGCTATAAACAAATCACCATTCATTTATTGATATGTCATTGATCTACACAACAAAAATCAATGTCATTTGAATCCCTTATCCACACTAAAAGGGCATATTCTTGAACAACAAAAATCAATGAATATTACTTTTCCTAAAAATAAATCGAACATAAAAAATACTTTATTAAAAAATAGTCTTATAAGAGAATTGTCTTCATAATTCCATGTAAAATAAACCAAAGTAACCATGGATTCTACCATATTTGGGTTACAGGGTGTCGTGTTAGTCTATAGGACTGTTCATGGCATACCTTAAAATTTGCAATGAATATTTGAACAGTAGTGGTACATGAAATAGTGCGTTGTTGACAGTTTTTGGTGAAAAGTCAAATTTTTTTCAAATGTGCAAAAGTAAATTTTTACCTTTTTAAGGGAAACTCCACTTTTTAAAAATGTACATTTATTTCAAGTCTCTTTTTTTCTACTCTTCTCCCTACTCTTCCCAGCTTCCAGGAATCCCTTCCTCATCCCTTCCCTTGATCTCTTTCTTTTCCTTATTCCTTTAGTTTTATTTTCCTTTTTTTAGTGTTATCTACTATCAAATGGCCATGTTACAAATTCCGGGAGAGTTGGTTAATCAGGAAAATGTTATTTCCCCTGGGCTTCCTAGCTCTATGCACTCCTTGGCTGTCTCTGCTGGAAAGGAAGGACTTTGTGATGGGCACAATGGAGTCTCTTGCATTAATCCTATGGTCTGGCCCATTCATTCCATAAACTTCCCCTTCTGTCACATCAGAAAAGTAACTGTAGAGAACAAGACCAGCTTGAAGGGCAATTAGAAAGCTTTTGCCATAATCCTAGCAGAGATGTTTTCTTTAGATGGAAATTATACAAACTATTCTTGAATTTATCCAGAGTAATTTCCATTGGCTTTCTGAAAAATCTAGTAGGAAGAATCTGATAGAGTCAGGAATAAGGTTCTAAGATGGACCCTGGCCTTAACACACAGGAAGGTGTATAATGTACTTCTTAAACAGCAATTATATTAAAGAAATAGGGAAACCAGATTAATTTTCCATTTTAGTGATATTTGGCATGGTGTACTTTGGGATCTCAGAGCAAGAAATTTATACAGAGTGGAGGTCTTTAAAAAACTTTTTAACCAATTCTCTTAACTAGTGAGAGCTTTTAGCAGCTTCCTGTCCACAAGTGGACAAGAACACAGGAACTCTCTAAATAGGTCCTTAATCATGTTATGAATTTCTTGGGTTACTCTTTTGATCCACGGTTGTGAATTTGTTTGCTCCATTTTTGATATTTGTTACAGCTTTGCCTCTCCTTACTGTTATCTTGCTGGAGTCCTGCCTTCTTTTTGCCCAGCCTCTTTGAATCATTATTCTTGTGGGCTACTTATTTGATTTTTGGCATCTGTGTCATTTTTGGACACTGGCTATTGATCCTCTCTAAATCTGTAGTCTCAGGAAACTGGCTGGAGGGTCTGAGCCAGTCTATCCATTAAACCCCAAACCTAGGTTCTAGAACTTAGTAGGTACAGGACTTACTGACCACCACCACCTCTGAAACTTACATGTGTGAACTAAAATAAAATCATAAGGCACCCCCACACCAGCTGACTGAATGGACCCCCTCCTAGTCAAGGGGATATCCTAACAGTAAATTGCCTGCCATGAGGATGGAGGTGAGACATGCCTCTTCGTACCCCACCCCCCCTTCTTGGAGATACCCTTTGTAACCCATAAACAGGCCTAAGGCCATGCAAGACAAACTTGTAGGTCCTCAACTTACACAACAAATATATGTCCTGTGGCTTGTCTCTCATTAACATACCTCCTTATCTTAAAACATTCCAGCCTTTGACAGAAGCTTCATGTCTTTAACCAATTATAAGTTAAAGAGTCCTTAAACCCACCTATAACCTGTAAGCCCCAGCTTCCAAATGGCCCACCTTTTCGGGCCAAGCCAATGTATGCCTTCCATGTATTGATTTATAACTTTACCTGTAACCCCTGTCTCCCTGAAATGCATAAACCAAACTATAACCCAACCACAGTCCAGTTGCTCAAGGTTTCTTGGGTGTGGCTCTGGGTCATGGTCTTTCAAATTTGCCTCATAGTAAACCTCTTATAATTATTTTACAGAGTTTGGTGTCTTTTCTGAGGACACATGGGATGGATGTTCATTACCATTACCACCT
>CAUYSK010081740.1:0-22819 GCA_963575035.1 Avahi laniger
AACCACAGATACCGCTTACCTCGTGGAGTCTGAAGGTGAGGTAGGATGATGTAGCACAGTGTCTGATGAGATAACACTTGAGCTGCCTAACTCACAGACTTGTTGTGATCAAATTTCATTTAATTTGATTAAAAAAAATTAAGTGTCCACCAAGGGTGGAAAAGCTATAATGCTGAACAAGTTTTGGAGTTTAGTCCCTGGCGTCTAGAGCAGTTGTTGGCACACAGTCGGTGCCCCATAAATATTTGTTGAATGAATGACTATCATGTGAAGTGTATTTCTCTGCGAGTTATTCTTGTTCAGTCGGTGTTCATTAAGGGATTGCTGGTTCTTTGAATTGCCTGTGGATTCCTACAGCGAATCACCAGCATCTAGCTACACGGCTGCTTGTTCTGCCAGTACAGGTCCACACCCTGCGGAATAAGAGAGGCAGAGATGTCAAAGTGTCAGTGGGGAGGCTGGCATCAGACGGGTTGCTGGTAAAGTCATGTAAAAGCAAGCAAATGAGTAATATGTCATTATAACCAGCTCCGTGAGGCTCGTTGCGATGGCTCTGGGTTAAGTGGCAGGCCCTGTTAGACATTTCAGTTCTAGTCTGGAGTATCTGGAAATAAAACTGAAGTGATACCCAGACTCTTGGAAAGAGAAGGGAATTTGGGAAAACCTGATAAGGTCTATGACCCTTCTCCCTTGTGCTCCTTCCCAGGGATCTGGAAGGCATTGGTGGTACTGAAGGTTTTGTTACTCAAATTATGGTCCATGGACCAACCAGCAGCTTCAGCCTCTCCTGAGGGCTTAGTAAATACAGAATCTCAGTCCCCCTCTCAGACCTATTAGATGAGAATCTGCATTTTAGCAAGATCCCCTTGGAAGGAGAGTGGGGAAGTTTTGGTTAGATGGTCCTAGTATTGGAGGGAAGGCAAAGTGATGGAAATCCAAGAAAAAGTGCTACGTTTAGGCAAGACACAACTACTACATGGTTGTTCACTGTTTTTTGCTCAGATTTACTTCAGTGCAGACGATACTCAGTCTGTATTATTTCCTCACAGAGACTGAAGGAGAATGAATTCTGGCACTAAATTATTTATAGAAGGAGTGTCTTTGTCACAACATTGGTGAGGCACTTTTTCCTTAGATGTGCAATTATCTGGGTTATTCAAGAAAAGAAAGGTGACATGAAGTGCCTCTTGTGTATCAGATAGTGAAGTGCCTCTTGTGTATCAGATAGTGCACGAGGCACCTTCTGTGCGTTATTTCATCTGATCCTCTTACAACTTCATGAGGACGTTGTGGTTTTGTGAGATGAATTAGCTCAACCATAATCAAACTCCAAATCTCTTTGGCACCTAAACCCTTCCATGCGATCATCCTGCACCCTTCTTTCTCATGGCTTTCAAATTTATTTTTTAACACATTAACTGCCACACTAGAAAAAAATATTTTTTCATGGGGCCTATGGTGTTTTATTATGAAGATAGGATAAAAACTTTGAAAACAAAACGATCCTTTCTAATTTAATGAAAAATGAAATCAATTAACTTCTATTCATTTAATCCACATTTTTAAAATTAACTTGTCAGTATTAATTGTAACAATAAAACATCAACAAATAAGTTTTTCACGAACCAACTGCAGGATTTTGCCCAGGTTTTGTTTCACGAGGCCCCGTGCTCAAAACTAGCATGAGTTAAATGCAACTCACATGGCAGGTGATGTGTTAAACTGATACCAGCATACCTTTTAGGACAGAATCTAAGCAAGAAAAATATCTACACCAAACTTGTGTTTGGTCAGTCAGAGCAAAGTCTTAAACGTAGTAGTGGTTCGTAAACATTTGAATTTCATTGCATCAGAAACGCTTCAGGAGGCAGTCTGTTAGGGTTAGCTCACCCAAGCTATTTCCTCAGTTTCCTGGGAACATGAAAAAGTAATGTCTAGTTCTGTCTCCTACATTTCATACATACACTGACACTGGAGGGAAACACTTTTTATATTACCATTGAAGAAGGACATCTGAAATGGAAATCTTCTAATATAAGTCACTTGGAAACCCATTCATGATGTTTGCCATAGTCACATATTATTACTGCATTATTAACCTTTTTAAAAGAACTGATTAGATTTTTAAAAATTAAATATATTTTAAGAACAAACTTTTTATCACAGTCATATCTGGAACCTGCATGATTTGCCGTGCATGCAACACACACGAAAATACAGGCTTCTGAGTCCTTTTATTAAAGAGTGCGAATAACCAATGTTAGAGAGGTAGAAAACTGCCCTATAGTTCTAAACTGTGTCTGTCTGAGATTCAAAATTAGAAGAGCTGAAAGAGAGTTAGAAAGGAAATAATTTTCTCAAAATGTTGATTCACTCTTACTTATTTCTGTGTCCACAGACCACCTACATCCTTCTTCTGCACAATGACAAATATGTTTGAAGATAACTGGGTTTTCCTAGTAGGCTTTCTCTTTCTGTGGCCATCTCTGAGCAAATGGTCCAATTCACAACACATGGGCTTCAGGGGCATATTATTATACTGAGTTCATGCTAATGAGAGTTACTCTGTTAGGAGGCAAACTGGCTCAAAGGAACGTTATACTACGGCTGGAACTGAAATGTGAGGAATAAAACTTGAAGCATGTTCTTGAGAATGATCTGACAGCTATGTTCATAGGGTGTTAGAAGTTTTGGCTAAATCGGGAAAGCCTTCTTACCATGGGGCCACTCTTTGGCAGGTTGCCAGGGCAAGTGGCACCCATTCTCAAGGGACTTGGAGATCTTTCTAAGGGAACAAACCTGAGCAGTTGATTTAGATGTTGGTCTTCTCTCAATATCCTCCTTTAACTTTTCCACTTCTGCCAATGGTGGAATGCTAGTTGAGAACCTACCCAGTGTTGATGGTACCTGGAACAAGACGTAGAACTTGACTTTGCGTTCCTGCACCTTGCTGTGGTAACTTGCATTAACTCTTTCCTCTCCCCTGCCTCTGGTTTGTCTCCAGGTCCTGCCAGTTCTTCTTGCTGTGTCTGCTCCCTCCTCTCCAACCCCCTTTCAAGACCCCTTTTTTATCATCATCAGGTATCTAGACTTTGGCCATTCTTTTGTTTTTTTGAGACAGGGTCTCATTCTGTTGCCCAGGCTGGAGTGCAGTGGCCTCATTATTGCTCACTGCAACCACAAACTCAAGTGATCCTCCTGCCTCAGTCTCCTGAGTAGCTGGGCCTTCCAGGTGTGTGCCACCATGCCCAGCTAAATTTTTTATTTTTTGTAGAGGCAGGGTCTTGCTCTGTTGCCCAGGCTAGAGTGCAGTGGCATGATCATAGCTCACTGTAATCTCAAACTCCTGGACTCCAGTGATCCTCTTGCCTCAGCTTCTTGAGTAGCTAGGACTACATGTGTGTGCCACCATGCCCAGCTAATTTTTCTATTTTTTGTAGAGATGGGGTCCCCTTGCTATGTTGCCCCTACTGGCCTTAAACTCTTGGCCTAAAGTGATCCTCCCACCTTAGCGTCCCAAAGTGTTAGGATTACAGACGTGAGCCACTGCATCTGGCTGACTTTGGTCATTCTTGATCTACCTTCGTAATTTCTTCATATCTTTTTGCTACCTGAACTAGTTTTATTTATATTTTTCTTTCAGTTAAATCACCTTTTAAAATATGGTCTGTAAAATCTATAAAATTTTGGGTTTTATATGACAGCTGACTTTTCCTAAATATTCATTAAAATGAACACACAACTGTTAACATTACAAAAATTGTGTCTATATCACAAAATCATTTCATATAACACTCCTTGCCCATGTTCTATTTATACCAACCTTTGACCTGTAGCGGTGGTTTTCAACTGTAGCATTACATTAGATTCATGTGGGAAAATATATTTAAAAAAAAAAGTGTCCCAAGCTTCACCAATTAAATAAATATTTCTGGGAATGGTGTACAGATTAGTTTTTTCTAGAAAGTTCCTTGGATGAGTCTAGCCTACTATTCAGCCAACATTGAAAAACAGCCTAAAATGTGGTCAAATATCCTTACTATTTTTACTCTCTGCATGTTTGAATCCATGTTTTACATTATTTCTATATTAATCCTCTTAAACCGCCATTTTTGAGACTGACTGGCTGTGGAGAAACAATTACTGTGCTCTGAATATTGTCAGGACAGGGAGCCTTTTAAGTATATAATTTTGTGATAGAGCCTTGAAGTGAAATTGAGCAAACTTAGGTTCTAGGCTCAGTTCTGCTGCTTATTAACTTGAGGATTACAGGCAATTGTGTGCATTTTTCTGAGCCTTTTAAGTCAACTGTCAAATGCAGAGACTAATCCTTACCGGGCATGTCTCCTAGAGTTGAGGAAGGGTCAGTGGAGAAAATGTACTTTTAAAATGCTCTGTTAACTGTCTTAAGGGTATCAGGGCATATAAATATTGTTAATTAACAAGTCTGGGGGAGGATAAAAAATAGAGTATGAGGAGAAAATTTTTCACATTA
This sequence comes from Avahi laniger, assembly GCA_963575035.1. Classification (NCBI taxonomy): domain Eukaryota; kingdom Metazoa; phylum Chordata; class Mammalia; order Primates; family Indriidae; genus Avahi; species Avahi laniger. The sequence goes on from CAUYSK010081740.1 coordinate 4,496, forward strand.
GTGGTGATAATTTTAAAAAATGACTTCTCGCTAATTATAATGACAGAACCTACCTTTTGTTTTCGTTCTTGGGTCTTTGACTATCTTCAGAATGAGATAGCGGGGCTTGTCTTAATGCTTGAACTGAACAACAGCTGCTGATTACAACTAAAGCAAAAACTACAGGCTGGTCTGATTACGGTGGCTAGAGGTTAGACTTCCTTTTACTGTGTCTCAGTGTGTTTTTTGTGTTGTTTTTGCCATAGGAGGTTAGCTCTGGGTTTGCCCTCATTAGTGGGTGGAGTCCTGGAAGTTGCACATCTCCACATTGTTGGTAGTTATCTTGCTTTGCAGCACTCGGTGACTCAGGTGGAGTGATGTGGGTGAGGAGAGACATCCGCCCTCCCAGTCTGCCGCTGGACCTAGGGTGCCGTCTGGGGTCCCCCCTTCCTGGGGCCAGTTGCCAGCATTGTCAGAAACACAGTTATGCCTGCTTTAACCTTGAACTCAAAAATAGCTGACCACTCCGGCTTCTGTGCTGAAAAATGTAGGATGTTGCTAACATAAGTGGATACCCTGAACTTTGGGACGAGCGTTGATTTGAGGAACTTGTAGAAGTCCATGAATGTTTTCTGTTACTGGTGGAGTTTTCTTACTTGATTGGAATGTCTTAGCCCCGCTAATAGGCTTTGGAAAGCTGGGAGGTTTTTTGTTTTGTTTCTTTTTTTTTAAAGTTTTAACAATATGCCCAGATAATAACTTAAACTTGTCTTATGTCTTCAACTTATTTTCAGATTCATGGTCTCATCTTATCCTTATAATATTGGGAGGTAATTGGGATGGGAATTATCCTTGCTTAATGACACAAGCAAACAGTGGTGGCATTAAGGTCCAGCTTTTAAAAAGCTGGAGCCAAAAGATGGGTGTTTTAAATCCTGTCTTCTGTCACTTATTAGCTGTGTGACATTGGGTAAATTACTCTCTCCGAGCCATACTTTTGGAGGTTGTTAGGAATATAGCACGTGAGTGCATGAAAAATGGGAAACATATAGAAGCCATTGTGACTTAGCACAGAGTTGCTAATTAGCAGCTGAGGTTCAGACTGGCTAAATGATGGGTGTGGGTGAGGGTACACAGGACTCCTAACGTTTGGTATTGTGGAAAGAGCACCGGCTTGAGAGTTGGGGTGCTTACTTATTAGTGCCAGCTCTGCCTTGGCACTAGAGCTTACCCTGTCTGATGTTTATGCTACATAAAGCTAAATAATGACAAGTCAATGACTTAAAATTAAATAAAATTATAAATTTAATTGCCTAGTCACAACTAGCCACCTTTCCAGAGCTCAGTGGCCATAAATGGCTACCGGCCACTATGTTGGGTAACTATAGAACATTTCAAACATCACTGAAAGTTCTAGTGGACTGTGCTGCTCTAACAAGTGGGTGAACCTTTTGGCCCCCACTTTTGCTCTTTTGGGGAGTTGGTAAAATATGGTCTTTGGAGTTATGCTGACTTGGGGTTCTAATCCTGTTTAATCATAGCCGGCTGACACTGAACAAACAACTTAGCCTCCTTGAACTTCAGTTTGTTATCTGTAACACTGGTATAATAATAGCCCCGTATGGACTTGTAAATATTGTACGAGATGTTGTATTATATATGTGTGAGCTGGTTAGTACCATGTGCTCAAAAGATGGCATGCGTTTCACATATAGTTTATCACTTGCACCAAGTCTTGTAAGTGTGGGCATCTATCTGCCTCCAGAGGCCAAGCTCTTAGAACACTTTCTAACCTTGCAGGATTGGAGACTTTAATTATGTAATTTATAATAAAAAAGTGAAGGAATATTTTCCTTGCAGTGCTGTTTTGACGGGAGTTGGATTTAATCTAATGGCAAGTACCTGCACCTCTTGGCTGAGTTCCCTGGGCATCTGACCCTTTCCTGGTGGCTTTGGGAACAAGTCATAGGAAGAGGGCTTCCATGACCACTTGAGCCTGTAGTTGGCCTGGGGTTTTAATTCCCACCCTCTGCTTATCTCTTGGCCTGAATTTGAGCAAGCCACATCGCCTTTCTCTGGTCCTACACTATCTGCGAGGTACTACTTCCAGAGAAAAGGCAGAGGCCTGTTCTTTCCCTTTCCCTCCTTACCGGGGAAACACTTCATCCCATCCTGACTCTTGGGCAGAAGTCCAGAGACACCTCAGCAACTCCCATGGTGCATTTAAAAAGGGAAGAAATGCCAAAACACAGCTATAAAAATGATGGTATATTTTAAATATTTATGCCTAATAAGTCAGTGCTTTTAATGCATACATAATATGCCATGTGGAGTGACTGCCGTTATGAGATAATTATGGTTTCATAAAAATATTAATTATCGATGTCTCGTAGAGTGTGTGGTCTGGTAATGGGGCTCATGTGTAACATCGTGATGATTGTAGTATAATTTCCATCCCGTCAGTGGATTATAGTGACTGTATATCCAAGTTCAGTATGAGCCGGTGCCAGGAGTCTAAAACTGAAGCCCTTGGTGACTGATAAGCCCCAGGACTGAAAGCTCTCAGGATAGGCCCTGAGAGGGCAAGTTCTATCTTATTTTAAAAATTTGTTTTGTTTGTTTTTTAACAGTAGGGAATATGGATATTTTAATGCATGAGGTTTCTTAGAGAAGAGGAAAAATTCAGGCTATGTCATAAAGTAAAACTTGTTTGCTTTCTGACATAAATATTTGCTTCTCTTTTCTTTATGTGGACTTATTATTTATTTCTCTGGTCTTGCTTTCTGCTTTGGTGGTTACTGATTTACAGACCATTGTTTAGTAGTGCTCCCCTTTGAAGTTGTGAAAATTAAGTGAAGTCCTTTTATCTGACTAATGGAGAGTACTCTGAGCTTCTCCGAGGCCTCTCTGGGAAATGACTTTAAAACCGCTGGTGAGCGTTTCAACTCTGGACTTTTCTCTCTTTTATAATTGGCTCACATAGTTTGGATTAAAAGAATATGAACAGACAAATGAGATTTAGATAGCACGATTCCAGATTTGAATGCTTTTCTTCAAATAGATTTTCTTTTTAAGTAAATATTGTTTTTACATTTTTTAAAAAAAATCAAAGGGTTTGGTGAGGATAGGCGCCGTGGCTCACGCCTGTAATCCTCGCAGTCTGGGACGCCAAGGCTGGAGGATTGCTTGCACTCAGGAGTTCAAGACCAGCCTGAGCAAGAGCAGGACCTGTCTCTACTAAAAATAGAAAAATGAGCTGAGTGCAGTGACATGTGCTTGTAGTCCGAGCTACTTTGGAGGCTGAGGCAGGAGGGTCGCTTGAGTCTAGGAGTTTGAGGTTGCAGTGATTTATGGTCATGCCACTGCACTTTAGCCAGGGCGACAGAGCAAGACTCTGTCTCAAAAAAAAAAAAAAATAAATAAAAGGGAAATTGAACCTCCTCTATACTCCCTTCATAAAAAAAAAAAAAATTAAAATTTTTTTTTTTCAAAATAATACCATTTTATTCTCAGATTAATTTTGGGCCATGGAGACAGGGGAGGTTTTCCCTTTGCTTTACAGATGAAGCAACTTGAGGAGAGAGATTTGAAGGTCTTGCCTGAAGTTAGGTGTAGAGTGGGCCTTCTCTCAATCCAGTAGCCCTTCTGACCCCACCTTTGGTACTGGTGGCAACCCCAGCATGTCTTTATTGAGCACGTATGACTTTCAAAAGGCTTTGTTAGTTTCTTGATTTCTATGAGGAACAAGATAGCCATGCCTTTACCCTGATCGTGTCGTTAGAAGCATGCTGAACACTGGATGGTTCAAAGTGTTCCAGGAACACAGGACAAGTTATTCTTCATATCATCTGCGTGGGGGGCAGCTGGTGAAGGAAGGCTTCCTGCAGAAGAAGCATTTAAGATGAGACCTCGTTCATGGATTTGATCTCTTCTAGGATGATTACAGTGGCCAGTTTGGTAGCCTGATCATTTTGGTCATATGCAGGGATGCTCTCAGTGGACACTGAGAGTTAGCAGGTATGTGGGCTCTGCTCATTGGAAATGTACACACCAACCACCTGAGAAAAGTTGGAAATGCATCTGTTGCAAGTCTCATTGCAAATTCCTTTAGGCATCACATTCCAAAGGGTTAAGTAGAGTTGAAGATTGTTGGAGTACAAGACTAATAGACCATATCAAGTAGGAATCTCTTGCATTTTTTCCGCTGGTACTTTGAGAACCTAAAATAAACTTCATTTCCAGTATTTGATTGTTTATTTACTAACTACCTGTTTGGAGGAAATGTCATATTGTCTTAGAACAATGGAAGCTGTGGTCACAAGAGGGCGAGGAGTTCAGATACTGAGTTGGGATAGACCCAATTTGGCTCACACTTTTTGCATCTCTGCGTTCAGGTGAACAGGATCGTGGCACTGCAGAAAGCCCCAGAGACCTGGAAATGGAAAATGGAAAACTTGAAACTAAAGCAATTAAAATGGTGCCCATTTTGAACATGCTTAATGACTTGATTTAGAACTGTCAAGAAGAATGTGTTAAGTGCTGCAAACATTTGTAAAGACTTCTACCCTAGTTAAGAGATTCCCTACCCTTCATTGGCTTTTGGATAATCAGCTCAAGGGCAAGAGTAGAGGATAGAGACAGCAAAAAGGCTCCATGTCTGTGGTCATTTCCTGCCCCATACTGACACAGCTGATTGATAATGGCACCTCTTACCACCAAATATTGACGTGTTTGCAATGTCATTCTCAATTTATTGGAATTGGCACATGAAACGAAGCCTGTATGTGCCATTCCTGATATCTGACATTGTGTTTTTCTGTTGACGTGGTTCGGATTTTACCTATAAGGACTTAACTTTTTAAAAAAGTTATCTTAAGTTATCTTCGTAGACAGAGATTTTTTAGCTCAGCTGAAGAAATAGATTCTATAAATACATTTACAACCTACACTAATTTTATCCTTAGATGCGTTGGGGTGTGCACCTGAATTTGTGTCTTGCTTCTGAATCAGGGCCAGTCTCTAAGCTCAGCTAGCAGAAGTCTGTAATTAAGATAAAGGGATGGAGCAGGCCAGCCAATCCTAAAATTAGCTCTTGCTTTGATGCTTCCCAGGTGCAAATACACACAACCTGATCCTTTTGCCCTTGATTTCCTTTTCTAAGGTGTGTGCCTGCTGTACCAGGGTTTCAGCAAGTCTGGCTCTGGCTCAGGTCGGGGAGCTGAGATTGTTTTCTCCTGTGGTGTGTTAATCTATTTGAAATGTCAATTGGAACTTTAGAATCTTGTTTGCTTAAATGTTCTTTTAAGGATAGGTGTTACATTACTTTACGTTTAGCTTGTGATAGTCCAGCAGTCTTCTTACAAGCTGTTTTTGGGCTGGTAGTTTGAGACTAATGTTTTTATGACCTGCCCTTTCTTTTCAAGTGAAGGTGGATAGTGCATTTAAAGAAGGATTTTTAAGCCTGCCTGTCAAGGGATACCAGTATAGCTACAAATTTGACTCCAGTAGCTCTGGGAGTGAAGAGCCTGAACTGTTTGCTGTTCCTAGTATGTGTCCTTGGGCAACTTGCGCAACTTGTTTTGTGCTTTAGTATCCTGAGTAGACTGGAGATTACAACAGTACCTACCTCCTAGGATTGTTACGAGCATGGATTCGAATGACAGAACAGACATTTGTAAGTCAGCTGGCACAGAGCCTGGCGTGTGCAGCTCAGGACATAATGACTCGAGAGATGGAACACCAGGGTGGGGGGTAGGGTAAGGCTGGTGAGGCAGCTACTGGCCCCAGCTGCAAAATTTAAGGGGCAAAAATGCCCTCACTAATCAAGGTAAAATAATAGTTATTGCAACACTTTAAAAAAGAAAAATTAATGATACAATCCACGGTGAACAAAATATCAAAATTATAAATAAATTCAGGATCTGACCTTGCTCTTGTACACCCCTGCCTCAGGGACCCTAATCCGTTGTGCCGGGATGCTCTCTCTGAGGGCCATGGGCTTTGCAGCCGTTCCAGGAGTGGTGGTCAGTTTGTACCAACCCACTTCAGAGATCAGTCCCTCTTGAGTCTCCAGCACACACTTTCAAGATGACTCTCTGGAGTCAAGGGTACAGCTTAATGCTGGAATATTGCTGGGCTCAGTTTATCAAGGAGTCTGGTTCTATATCTTTGGTCTTGTGGCCTGATCCTAGAACCGCCCACGCTGTGCAGCCCCAGACATTGGAGTAATTGGCATGTCCTGTGAACAAAGCTTTTCAATTGTTATGAACCCCTTGAGGGACTGAGGTAGGAGAATTGCTTGAGGCCAGGAGTTTGAGACCAGCCTGAGCAACAGAGTGAGACCCTGCTGTCTCTACAAAGGGAAAAAATGAAAAAATAAAAAAATTAGCCAGGTGAACACTTGATCCCGGGAGTTTGAGGTTGCTGTGAGCCTCGATGCCACTGCAGTCTAGCCTGGACAACAGAGCAAGACCCTGTCACAAACAAACAAACAAAAAACAAACCCCTTTGGACCCCAAACCATCAAGTTTATCAAAATAGATATTCTTTGGAGAGGTAAGGCACAGTTCCTGCGTTCTGAAAACAAAATGAGGAAAAAAGAAAGAGAGAATATCCTGAGAGAGGCTTCCATTTTTGCTCATATTTCTTTGGGTATTTTAAGGTTCTATTGAAATAGAAGTGGTGCCACTAAAATCCCTTGGAGCAAGAGGGCAGTGAATTTTCTACAAACACATCCCCAAAGAAGTTAATCAGGTTTCCTTGAGGTTGCTGCGCTATGTTGCTTTGAGGAAAAATAGCGCTACCCTGAAGAGTAAGAATAGCTGAAACCACATGTCCCAGCGAGCTTTCAGCCAACTGCTCCTGAAGGAAACGGAATTTAACCGCTAGGATGGTTTTTGTTGGATGGCGTTTTGATTAAGCAACAGGCTATTTCCAAGCCCTGGGAATGTGATCTTTCGAAGATAGAAATATTATGACCCAAATAGAAGCTGGAGTAGCAGGAAGGACTTGGAGGATGAGGTCGTGCCTTAGTTGATAAATTACTGTAAGAAAATTGGGTTGCGTTTAATGTTCAAGTCTTATTTATTGTAGAGATCTTGATATTTCTGTGGGTAGCTGTGGGCAAAAAACAAAACAAAAAACCCCCAAAAACCCCAAAACCACTTGGCTATTTTCTGTCACTTGACTCCTTTTTCTGTTATTTAAAAAAAGACAAGAGTGAGAGAGATGGATAGTTGGGCTCGTTGAATGAAGAGATGCTTTCTGGATCCTTAAAATCATTGCTCTGTGAATGAAGAAATTTAGGGCCGAGTCACCCTGTTATATGATTTGAAATGAGACTTGTAATGAAAGAACCGAGTATACTGGTGGGGATGGGGGATGGCATCCCTGAGTTGGAAGTGTTTGGGTATGACAGAGAAGGAAGTCCACGTAGGGGCTAGGGTAGGAGATGGGAAAGCTCCCTCCCTCTGGCCCTCTCTTCCAAGCATTCTAGGCTCCAGGAGATTCAGCGGTGAGCAGGACAGAGCAGATCTGTGCTCTCATGGGAAGGGAGCAGAATGTCCTGCTTAAGAGCATGGATTCTAGAGCCATGCACTTCTGGGTCTGGATCCCAGCTTTACCAGTTAGTAGCTGTGTGTCTTGGGCAACTTATTTAATCTCTCTGTGCTTTAGTTTTCTCATTTATAAGATGAGTGAGGATAACACTGTTATTTGCCTTAATAGGGTTGTTTTGAGAACTAAAGTGCTTGGACCTGTTGCCTGGCACATAGCAAGTCTATATGACATAAGCCTTACTTTTTATTAACTGCTATTATTGTAGAGCTTGCCATCGTATGTATACGCACATGACAGATAATAGCCATGCTAATGAATAAATGCAGACGAAGAATGACACCTAGTGTTAAGGGACAATGGATGACACAACATGTAATTAGACTGGTCAGGGAAGGCCTCTCTGAGTAGCAGTAGTGGGCTCAGAGATGAGGTGGGGGCCAGGTCACGTGGGGCCTCGCAGGCCACGGAGATGAGTTTGGATTTTATTGTAATGGTGGCGGGTCTTCAACTGAGCGGTGGCATGATCTGGTTTTCAACAGTGTGCTCTCAGGATGAAGTCAGGCAGAGTCCTCAGGCTGAGGGTGACAGGGACAACAAAGTGACGATACTGACAACCTTCCACGTGTGTCACTGGCTGGAGGGTGAGGGGGCCACAGGGTTAGAGTCTATGATGACCTGTGGCGTCCTTTCCAGTGCTGAGATGCCTAAAGCACAAGTTAAACTGAAGGAAACCCTGTAACGTCTCCATCATTTACAAATAGGTATTGAGCATCACTAAACAGGCCCAGTGTGCTGTAATTGGCATTTTGGTTTCATGGAATTAGGATTTGAAAGAGTGCCTGCTCAGATGGTTTACATTTCTTGTTAACTTGTAATATTCGTACAATTTCTGCTTGAAAATCCCTGCGAGAGGTACCGCTGAGAAGGAAGATGCCATTCGAGGATGCCTTCCACCTGTTGCACCTTTGGAACAAAGCGAGTGTGAAAGCATGTAATTGGAATTAGGGCAGGTAATAAAGCTTCTGCTAATTCATGATTACGCTGCACAACCTCCAGTGACTCTTCATGGTTTACCTGTGCTTTAAAAAACTAAGTGTGTTTTGATTAATTCTTGTGTGTAATTGAATTTGGTTCAAAGTCAAATGCAAGGGTAATTAACTCCAGAACATGATCAAAACCTTTTTTTACCATCAATAAACTCATCAGTGAGAAAGATCTTTGAAATAAATTTTGTATGGTCTATATTTTAATACCACTCCCCCCCCCCCGCTTAAAAAAATAGTTAGGTACAATAAAGTATACCACATTTACATGTGGGTGATGGTTTGCTTTATCTGTGAATATCTTATGACTCAGCAGTTCTTACAATGTCATCTGATGTCACATACGGGCTGTCTAGGGAGGAGCAGCAACAGATCATGACCAGTGCAGAGAGACACAGTTGAGTTCACCAAATGCTTCTGGCTTCTTAGCACTCGGGGTGGAACTATGATGAAACATTTGCAAAGGGCAGTTTTGAAGGCACCAGGCTAGGAAGCAGCCATAAATAAAGACTGCCCTTTGGGAGGGAGACTTTTCATCATTCTGTGGCAACTGAGTTCACCCTGGCATTTGCTTCTCTTTAATTCCCAGCTCAAAAGTACAATTCGAAGTACTTTGTATTAATACATGTTGGCCACTGCCACCGTCCTCTGGAAACATCTTAAATAGGGAAGAATGTGCAAAATAAGGATACCCAAGGGCTTGAAATGATAAGAGAAGAGCTCAAACTCAGGAGAGTTAACATCTGTCAGTTATGACTTAATTTTAGTCCAAATCGGAGTGACATTTGATTACAAATGAAGAAATAGAAATCAGTGCAAAGCTTTTGGTGATATAAAAATCATCTGCCAATTCAGACTTGAGTAATAAGGCATTCTAGAAATCGTTTTCTTCTATTAAATATTTTATGCCTTACATAAAATGCGGAAGACCCCACCATTCCAGTGTGCCAGTTTGAGAGCTACAAATGACAGATCATTTTGTGGTCTAAATTCTTTCATTCGGGTCTAGTCTGTGCTCCAGAAAGAGAGAGATGTGGTTTTGTAAATTTGCTCTCTGGGCACTGATGTATTTGCTGAGTCCAGTCCTGAATTTTTAGAATGAAAGTAACTATTGCCATGAGTTGCAAGTTGGGCACCAAGAACTTATCAGTCATTTTTGGGTCAGGAAGAAAACTCAAGTTGATATTTCTCTTGGTTATTTACTGTTTTTTTCAAAAAACAGATACATCCGTTTTTAATCTTTGCAACATAATATGAATTATTTGTGTAAGTTTTTGCAACTGTGCAAAAATAACCCTGCCTGTGGTGCTGTGTCAGACAGTTTGTCACTAGCTGAGCTTCACTTCAGGATTTAAAAGATTTGATGATTTTGAACTCTACAGCCTCCAAGATGTCTATCAATAATCTCTGCCTCCTGGTATGGACACCTTTGTGCGGTCTGTTCCCGAACTGTGCCAGGATTGGTCTGTGTGACCAGTAGCATATTGATGGCATGTCACTTCTGAGAGTAGCTGATAGATCTGCCTTCTGTCCTTTCTCTTTCCCATTCTCTTGGATCCCTTGCTCTGGGGGGAGCTATATTGCGAGCAGCGCTATGGAGAGGCCCACCGCTGACAGCCACATGAGTGAGCGTAGAAGGGTATCCTCCAGACCAGGCTGCTCCTCAAACACTTCTACTGCAAAAGTGTGAGGGATTCTGAGCCAGAACCCTCCAGCTAGGCCCTCCTGGATTCCTGACCCACAGAAACTGTCACATAACACTTGTTTGTTGTTTGAACCCAATGAGACTGGGCTAATTTGTTATATAGCAAGATAGAACTAATACATACTGGCAACGTAAGGTTGATCAATTCATCCATGCATCCATCCCTCCCTCTCAGTCTTCATTCTTTCGACAAATGGTTGAGGGACTACTATGTCCCACCCGCAGTGCTTCCTGATTAGGAGGCTAAGATGATTGCCACCATCCATGCTTGCAGTGACTGGTTTTCCCCAGTAAAGCTGGAATTGAATTCTACCTTGTCACTGTCCTAGGATTAAACTCGACTTTTAGAATTAAATATCTAAAGAAAGATAGATTTTTATTTTTCTGTACCTTTCCTTTTTTATATTCTTTATGCTAATTCTGAACAAGGAACAGTCAACATTCATTTAAACCTTATTTGGTATATACTATAAAATGAAATTTTAGATAAAATTAATGCAAAATATGTTTATGGCATCAGTATTTATAAATCATATAATGCTTTAAGTGGATTATTTATCTTTATTGTTTATATTTTTTCCCTGGTTATATGAATTATTCTGAAACTAAAAGAGTACTAAGGGATTTGAGAAAGAAAATGAGACTTGAGCCAAATCAATAAGAAATACTAATATTGATGGAGTACTTTCTCTCTGCCAAATTCTGTGCCAAGCAATTTGTATACATTTCTTCAGTTAATCCTCCAAAGGTATTATGATTATTATCCCTATTTTATGGATAATGAAACTAAGATTTAGAATAGTGAATTAGCTCAAAGTCCACAAAGTCCAAAGATCAGTAAATTGGAGGTGAATTTCAAACCTGGATCTCAAGCTCTTAGCTGCTCTGTTGTATATATCTGTATACGCTTGCGTACCCACACGCAGTGCCAGCCTTCAGGAGTTTATAGTTTGGACAGGAGACATTCATTTGTACTGTTTGCTATGTGTACACAGGGCTCTTAAAGCATGGTTTGACTAAATTTGTATCAGAGTATCATGGGGGTTGTGATAGTCAGAACTTTTAAATGGAATATCTTTTCTAATCCTGTGCAACCCAAAGGAACTTTTTCCTACTTCTCTTACAAAGGTGCTGAAGATAAAAAAAGAAATAGAAAATACTAGATTAGAGGATTTAACAAAAATTTGGCTGGTCTCATTACATTTCGATGAGTGGGCTAGTGTCTGCTGGGAGGAGAACAAGTTGCCTGACTTTTAGTCTTCATAAAAGCGTGCTTGGTGCCCACGACTGGAGGGGTGGGGTGGGATGGGGTGGAGGGGATTGGGGGTGACTGGGGTCGGGGGGTAGTATACTGATGAAGTGGTTCAAAGAACCTGACTCGAATTGATTGGCCCTGGCTTTAATCTGAACACTGCTGTCTGTCAGGTAAGTGACCTCAGTCAAAGTCACCTGAGCTCTTTTGAGCTGCTTCTTGCATATATAAAATAAGAGTAAAACAAAGATATTTGTATGTTGTTCTGAGGATTAAGTGAGAGGATGCATGTACGTGCTTAATAAATGTTGACCTTTAATAGTTCAGTTTATAGTTGCTTTTCTTGATATGTTCTCTCCTTCTCCTGTTCTGCCTTTTCATCCTCATTCTCATCCTTAGCAGCCTGTCTCACCCAATCCTAGCCCTTCAGAGGGATCATGATGATTTCTCAGGAATGCATGAGATTTCAAGCTGAATAGAAACCGCAAATAAAAATCAGGAAACAAAATGGTTCCAGCCAAGAGAAGGTCAGACAGTGCCCGCTGCGCAGGTTACATAGTAGAATTGAAATTAAAGGAATACCTAATTAATTAATTAACTACTTAATAATTTAAATAAAAGAAGAAACAAATGTGTGCATCACATACGTATGTCTTGGGCATTCGAACTTTACCACATGAGAACATGTTTGAAATTGCCAAGGGTGTATTCAGTTAAGCAGCAAAATTTCATCTTGTTGAACGTTTTTCTAAAGTGTAGTCTCTGTTCCTTGTTCACAATTTGAATCGGCAGCCATAGCTTTATGCCATAAATCTCTCTTTTTGTGGTCTCCTCCCTTCTACTACCTTCTCTGCTGCTAGTGTGTGCATCTCCTGTCTGCTCCCTCCCAGATGAGAGACGGGGACTGCTCTGCCGTGGAAGGTGGCAGAATTAAGGAGCAGTGAGGCTGCCGGGCTTCAGGGACGTGGGCTCGAGGGAGCCTTGACTGAGCACTTTTCTTCTTATTTCTTGGAATAGAATAGTTTGTTCCCCGTTCGCTGTTCCTCTCATCCCCTGGCTAGGAGCTTGTGCCATGATTATTGAGTGTGCTCAAGAAGAAGCTATGTTGAGCTTGGGGCAAAGCAGGGTAAGTAAGAAAGTTTGTTCCTTGGGGGCAAAAAAATAAATAAATAAATAAAATAAAAAATCCTAACTGGTCTACTCCTGGGTCTCTAATACAGAGGTGGAGGGACGTGGAACTGGTGAATGCCCAGGGAAGCAAGTCAGACAGGAAGCGGGAAGGAGTCCTCCCAGCAGGACGAGGGAAGGCTTCCAGGCTTCTGCATCTCGTGCGGAAGTGTTGGTGTCCCTGGGTCTGCTTCACGAATCTTTGTGGATGATGACAGGGATGTGAGCCCTCAGATTGTTCATGGTTTGGTTTCTTTGAATGGCATAAAAAATGTGCTTGACTTGGATGCAGATTTTATTTCTGTTCTGGGTAAAGGGTCTCAGACAGCAGAGTATGCTGGCTGCCGGCTCAGCGTGACTGCCAGGGACTGCTGAAAGGGGACATTTTTGGAATGAGAATGCTGAGGCCAGGAATGCTTCAGGGAGCATTTCAAATTGGGTCCCTTTTAAATCAGAAGGTCTCCAGGGATGATGATGAGTTATGAGAGGTGCCAGGATTTGTTTTCTTCAGGCTCAACATCACTTAAGACCTTAACCCATCAACCCGTAAGGAATGAAGCACGGTTCTACCGTGGACCCACCTTCTTCAAGGCTCTGAGGCTTAGTGGGCCTTTTAAATAATGAGTCATAAAAATTCATAGTTCATGGCTCTATATCTTTTTAAAAGAACTGATGGATCTGTATAATTCTACAATGCAGCTGATCTAAAGCACCCTGTGACAGATATTCATTTTTCTTTGAATACTCTCTTGGTGGCAAAACTGTGACCATTGAGACTTAATGTATCAGGTAGTTCTTGCTATAAACATGCTGTGTAACAAACTCTCCCTAAACCCATAATCTACAACAACAAGGATGTCTTTCTCCCAGTCACAGGTTTGGGTGTAGCTTTACTCAGGGTGTGGGCTGGCTCGTCTTAGTTCCAGAGTGTGGGGTAGAGTTTGGGTCTTTTCCATTTATTTCCAGAATACAGGAATGCTATGAAGAATCGCGAGCAATAGTTTAGTCTGCCATACCACATTAAGCTTTCCAGAGTCATCTTTTTCTTTTTTAAAAAAGTTGTAAAATGTACCTAACATGAAATTTACCATCTTACCACTTTTAAATGTATGGTTCTGTGGCTTAATTACATTCACATCGTGCTACCGTCACCACCATCCATTTCCAGAACATTTTCGTCTTCCAAACTGAAACTCTGTATCCTTTGAATACAACTCCCCTTCTCTCCTCCCCACAGCCCTTGGCAACCACCATTCTGCTTTGTCCCTGTGAATTTAATTACTTCTAGGTACCTTACGTAAGTGGAATCATACGGTATCTGTACTTTGTGTCTGGCTTATTTCACTTAGCATATTGTCTTCAAGGTTTATCCACATTATAGCATGAGTCAAAATTTTCTTCCTTTTTAGGGCCGAATAATATTCTATTTTATGCATGCACTTGACTTTGTTCATCCGTTCATCTGTCGGAGGACACTTGGGTCTCTTCCATTTTCCCGATTCTTTGTCATCGGGTTCCTATTTTTCCTATGGGTAGAACCATCTGAGTTGGTTTAATGATCTTCACTGCTCTAGACCCTGAGTCCAGTCATACCCATTAATTTATTCAATGAATACTTACAAAGTGCCTACTCTGTTGCTGGCAGCTGTTCTGAAGGAGCTTGAATTCTTTCAATACTTAGAGCTGTGCTGTTCTGTTAGGTGACCAATAGTTACATGTGCCTTTTTAAATCTAATTGATGAAAGTCAAATAACATTTTTTAAAATGCAGTTCTTTAATAATAGTAACCGCATTTCAGGTGCTTAATAGCCACGTGTGATTAGCGGCTACCATATTGGTCAGGGCAGATATAGAAATTTGCATCACTGCACGAAGTTCTGTTGGGCAGCGCTGACTTAAGGTTTAGGGAAAGCCATACGGCGGTGGTAAAGGGAAACAGCTCTCTCTCCTTAAACAACAAGCCTGTCAAGGGGTCGCCGTGTGAGCACAAGCTTGCCATAGTTTCTTTGGCCAGGTTTGAGCAACAAGCTAGGCAATCATAGCCCTTCCTCAGCACTTAAAAAGGCTAATGAGCAAGGTCATTGCAATTTTACCTCCCCAGGGGCCATTTGGCAATGTCTGGAGATATTTTTGGTTATCACGAGGAGGTGGAGGGGGAGTGGAGGCCAGGGATGCTGATATTCTGCAATGCACGGATAGCCCCCTCCCACAGCGCAGAGCTGTCTGGCTCAAAATGTCAGTAATTCCAAACTCGAGTATCCCTGTTCCTGGTGAAATGGTCCCAGTTAGGGGCTGGGAACTGTGAGAGCCATGTTTTGCACCATGTGGAAGAAGCTATAGTGAGAGGAAGTCAAGCCACAGAGTGGGAGAGAGACTCCTGGTGGCATTCAGGTCTCCCCTTCCCTTGTTCCTGACACTGGCCTCAGTCCTTTTCTTGGGTTCTGTGAAGGGCCTCAGTCTGATGGTAACTTTCCTCTTTCACTGGAATGATTTTGAGCTGGGTGTTAGCCTTTTGCTAAATGTTCCTAATACAGCAAATTATTTAGCAATTCCTTCTTTTAATTATATCCCTTGTAAAATTGGTGTGCAAATATGCGCCCTGCCTGCCTTACATTTAAGGTAGTCCCATGAAATGTCTAGCACATGGTGGGCATTGAATTGCAGCAAGCTCACAGAGATGTTATGGCTAAATTCCAAATAAACCATTACATTCCCTGTGAATCAAATATTATTTCAAATGCTCTGACTTAGAATATTCATGTGTATTTACTTTTATTTCAAGTGAAAAAGGACTATATGTGTAGAATAAGAAAATTTAAACAGTACAAAAGGGTATAGAGTGAAAAGTCTCTAATCTGACTTCTGGTTCTTCCCAGATGGAGCTTCCTTTAACAATTTCTTGCTCCAGAAATTGTTCATACATGCATAAGTGTATTTTTTCCTATTTCCTTTCCTCCCTCCATCCCTCATTTAAAAAATTATGGTGTGTGTATATATAGTACACAGAATATATATATAGGTAGAATGTGCGTGTATATATGTACACACATTGTTTTTTAACAGTAAGTATATATCAATTTCTGCTCCGTATTTATTTTTGCACTTAATACTTACAACTGTATTTTAGAGCTCTTTTTCTATCAGCACCAAGGTTGACTTCATTCTTTTCAATGACTTGGAGTTTACTTTTGAATCAGTGTTCCATAAACAGTTCATTTAACCAGTCTTCTGCTGATGAGCATTAAGGTTCTTTCTAGCCTTTTGTTTTTACAAATAATGCTGCAATGAGTAATGTATCCTTTACCTTGGTCTTTATGCATGTATAATTGTATTTATAAAATAAAATCCCAGTGGTAGACTTTCGGCACATTTCATGTTTCTGTTAGATGTTGCTGAATTGCCCTTTTAAAAGGAGGCACCATTTTCCACTTTCACCAACTGTATATGAACATTCCTAAAATTTAATCCCCTATTTTCCTACCATCTTTTTCTTCCCATTTCTCTCTCTAGCTTCCCTTCCTACCCCTGGGCCCAGTCTGGAAGCTGTGAAGCCTTCGATTCAAAGGATTATCTCATCAAGGTCTGTAGAACATGAGTCACAGGAAAATCCTTGAAAGACACAAACCTGTCCCCTTTGAGAGCGTGGCCTCCACATTTCCTCCTTGGCCCCTCAGGGTGGGCAGGGCTGCTGCCGGCTCACCCCCTCCTCCCTCTTCCTCCCTCTTCCTCCCTGGCTCAGCTTCATCTGGGTGACATCCCATTCCTCTCTCTTTCCTCCCTTTCGTTCCCAGGCAGGCTTTTAGGAGCTGGTACCCACATACAGAGCCCTAGAAGTTGAAATCTGTTAACTTGTCTTGGGTGCTTGCCAGTACTTAAAGATAAGCATGGTTGGACCACTGCATTCTTCACCATTTTGGAAGGAGAAGCTGTATCTGTTTGCATGTACGGTGTCAAGAAATGGTTTCCAGTTGACTGCTTTGGCCTGGCATTTCCATTAACACTTTCAGTGGGGAGATGGTTTCTCTAGCTTAGCTGGCAGAAGACCCAGTTTTACAGCCCATTTACTTCTCTCTTTCCCAGCTGTGGACTCCAGTTGGGACAATCTGTAACTTGATTCTGTGGCTTACAGTGTTTAACTGGGGTACTTTTTGAGAGAAACTGGTTGGGGTGGGGAAATTCTTTTACCCTGACATTATCGATGTATCCTCTCTTTAGTGCTCTTCCATTTTTGAGCAGAAAATGACATTCGGGGCTCTTCCTTGCTCTGCTTTATCCTACGTTTTTTTTTTTTTTAAGAGACAGAGTCTTGCTCTGTCACCCTGGGTAGCGTGCAGTGGGGTCATCACAGCTCACTGCAACCTCAAACTCCAAAACACCATACCTGCCTAATTTTTCTGTTCTTTGTAGAGATAGGGTCTCGCTCTTGCTTAGGCTGGTCTCATGTTCAGGTGATCCTCCCGCCTCAGCCTCCCAAAGTGCTGGGATTACAGGAGTGAGCCACTGTGCCTAGTCCTCCCAGTGTTTTAATATGAAAAAATTTGAACATACAGCAAGGTTGAAAGAATTTGATAGCAAACACCTGTATGCCCACTGCTTAGATTATGCCATTGACATTTTACTGTACTTGTTTTATCGCATATCTACCCTTCTGTCCATCCGTCTACCTATCATTTTGGGCTCTTTCAGTGATGTCTCTCTGGCATTTCAGAGGCACGGTGGCACAGGTGGTTAGGAACACGTGCTATAGAGCCAGATTGCCTGGGTTTGAATCCCGGTTCTGCTGCTTACTAAGCCTGTGACTTTGGACAAGCTGCTGAACCTCTTTGTATCTCAGTGTTGTCATCTGTATAATGAAAATAATGATAGTGCCTACTTCATAGGGTTTTGCGAAATTAAATGAATTAGTATATAGGCAACATTTAAAACAGATGCTACTGCATATTAACCATTTGGTACATTAGTGTAGTAAATGCTATACTAATATTAATTTCAAGGATTTTAAAAAACTAACGGGTTTCATGGATTTTAGGGAGAAGCACCTGTATGCCTGGTACCGTACCAGACATTTCACATACATTGCCTCGTTTGGTCTTCAAAACCATCTTAAGCAGATTACCCCCATTTGCAGATCAGCAAACAGAAGCTTGGTAATTGGCAGCACAGAGGTTTGATCACCAGGCATCTGTCTTCTTCTATCTCCAGGCCCTGCCCTTTCTCTTTTAGTGACAAGATGAGGAAATTTCAGGATTCTGTAAGGAGACAGAGACTTCTGTGATTGAAAAAAAATCTTCATTTGGGCCGGGCGCGGTGGCTCACGCCTGTAATCCTAGCTCTCTGGGAGGCCGAGGCGGGCGGATTGTTTGAGCTCAGGAGTTCGAAACCAGCCTGAGCAAGAGCGAGACTCCATCTCTACTAAAAATAGAAAGAAATTAATTGGACAACTAAAAATATATAGAAAAAATTAGCCGGGCATGGTGGCGCATGCCTGTAGTGCCAGCTACTCGGGAGGCTGAGGCAGGAGGATCGCTTGAGCCCAGGAGTCTGAGGTTGCTGTGAGCTAGGCTGACGCCACGGCACTCGCTCTAGCCAGGGCAACAGAGTGAGACTCTGTCTCAAAAAAA
>CAUYSK010081745.1:0-12518 GCA_963575035.1 Avahi laniger
CAAGCGTGTTTTATACGGACTTTCACGTTTAATACTTCCAAGTAATCTGTGAGGTAAGCATCATTGGTATCCCTTATCTTTGAAGAGATAAGTAACTTTATAGAGATCATGCACCTTGAAAGCAGGGAGCCAGAATAATGAATTTGAGGTGACTGAGTTGGACATATGAGTCTAGAAGGAAAAGTTCTTCGATGGGGATATATTTATAGCCTCCTAGTTATTCTCATTCTAGTTAGCTAATTAGCCCCATTCCAGTTAATAAGATTAAAGTTCCAACTTATTACCAGTAACAAAGTCACTTTTTAGTTAGTGAATGCTTTTAACAACTGAAAATATTAGATCCAGAGATTATTTATGTAGATCTTCAATGGAACCTCAAAAACACAATGTTACAATTATTTACGTAGAGTATTAAATTCATGCTTACATAATTTTATATATTAATCATTTTACAGCCTTGACTCAATGGACTTTTGTAGCATTGGTGGGATATTTGAAAGGATATTATTATAGGTGTGGGGTTTGCAGGTCAATAATTTATAAACTAAAGCTGATAAATAGAAAACATTCATTCAAGATACAGTTACATAGCAGACAACTGAGAACTGGAAAAGCTGACACTTCATCGTCTACCACCTTTAGGTGCAGTAAAATTTTCTATGCTGTTGAATGTAGACTTTCCCTCACAGAACTATTAATGGAAGCTGAAACCAGACAGTTAAAATATTGCCTGTAACATTGTGTAAAAGATGACTTATAATTTTTAAAAAGTAATTAATTTTCATTAGTCAATATATTTCTGTTCTCTTATCCCAATTCTTGTCTCAAATTTTGAGCATCAATATGAGCAAGTCAAAGTTAAAAGAAAAATGACCCTAGAAAATATGAATAAATTCTGAATTAGATGTTTATTTTTCATGGCAGATAGAAGTATAATATTAAATGAAAATACAGTAACCTAATTAATCCTCAAAAATAGCATGAATATAATGAGAGTTTATCAGTGTGCTAAATATAAATTTATCATGCCATTCTTTAACATTTGATATCATTTCCTCCTTATGTTCAAGTAATGTGTCTAAGCAAATATTCATAGAACACTACCTCTATAAAACAAAGCTTCCATAGCAGTAAGATTGAGAAACAAAACATTTTGCTGCATAGTCTTCTTACTTTTAGAAATTCAAAATGCATATTAGCATACTAAAAAACTGAAACATACTACAGTAACAAAATGGGTTAACTTTGTTTAACTCAGGGTTTCCTAAACTTATTTGACTACAGGATACCACACCCATCTCTCTCTCCTGCCAACACTGTTAATGCCATTCAATTGATATTTCTAAGAATCACTTTGGAGAATCTAGTGTTAGCCTATATTTTTGGTGGAATTAGAGCAGGGGTGAGCACTCCTGTAAAGGGCTAGACAGTAAATATTTTAGATCTATAGACCACATATGGTCTGTATTGCATATTCCTTTCTGTTTCTTTTTATAACACTTCCAAAATGTAAAAAAGAGAAATATTTTTAGCTTGGAGGTCCCCATACAAATGTAGGTTGGATTTAGCTTATGAGCCATAGTTTATTGACTCTAGTATTAGAGAATTCAAATGACTAAGAAAAAGAAAGTATCATTAATTAATAAAGAATCAAAACATATGTGGATAGGTAACCCAATGTAATTTTGGCTAAATGATCATATATATTGATACTTAGAATAGTAAACATAAATAATAAATGCTTTTATTTAATTATGGAATTAGGAATTAAATTTGGATATACACTTAACCAAAAATTATGAAAATGTGTGATACTCACACATTTGATATTCACTTAAATATAAGTGAGCATCAAATGCCAATTTTAGGAAGCCTTTATTAGAGCACCCTGTGGTCCTTAGATTTTTATAGTGTTTCCACACCTCTTTGAGTGACGACAAGGTTATATGCAAGTTCTTCTCACTCTTAAGGTTCACCTATAAAAAAAAATTATGAGTAACTATGCAACATGGTATAAAATTCTTACAGAAAATTAGGAAAAAAGAAAAATTAGAATTTTGAGTCCATATTCAAAATTCTCTGTCATTAGTGCAATGTTACCTATGGAAAAATAGAGTAAATATGTTTAAAGGAAAAATTGGGCAGTGAGAAAAATGAGTATAAACTAAGAATGCCTATTTTCATCCATCCACTAGTTCAAAAAGCAAATGTTTATTTAAATCCACCCTATTCAAGATATTATGTGTTTGTAATAATAAAAAATTGGAGAAACATCTACACTTTCAATTATTGAAAATCTGTCACTACTAAAATGGAGTTCTAAATGGTTTTTTTTATTAAATGCATTTATAACAGGTAAATGCACAAAAGAAAATACAAAGCAACAAATATCTTGTGTTTGTTAATTTAAATTCATGCATATATGTTTATATTATGTAGATTATATACGTTGATAATTTCCTATGAAAATTATGGAAAAAGATTTAGGAAGAAATGTAAATGTGGCTAACTTTGGCTGGTGGTGGTGTTAATTTTTACATTTTCTATTTTTAACATATTTTATACAACATAGATTTTTTTTTTCCTTTTACAAAAGCAATACATGCTAGTGTTATTAGATTGTTTGCTTGCTTGCTTTTAAGATCTATTCCCTGACTTCATAAAGCTTACATTCACTAAATACCTGAACTTGCAGCTAGAGAGTCCCAAAATAAACTGGATGTAAAATAAACATTTCAATCTATTATTTGGAAAATCTATTGCAAAACATCTTGGTGAAAATGAAACACTTCTGAAAATAATAAATAGTGAGCTGCATCTCTCCCTCTTCAGATGATAGTGTGTCTCTGTGACTTTCATGTGTGTTAAGATCACGAAGTCAGCAGAATGAGGTGTTATACAAGCCCTCATTATATGGCTGTATTAATCCACACCTCCCTGAGCTTGGCCAGATGGGGATGCCTCTGTTAATTTAACCAAATATCTCTATCGCAATATTTTTTTTCTCCTTTTGTGGTCCAACCTGATAGCTTCGTTGAGCTTCCCAGGATGCTGTCTGAATCCCTACCTTCCAGCTCTCTGAGAGACGTCAGTCGGTTAAGCATAGATCAACCTGTGGGGGATGCTCTACCATTCCTTCTGATGTGCTTGCTTTTCGACTGGTGCTAGCCTGAATCTGATCTGCCGTATGACTGCCTGATTACCTTTATCTTCTCCTTCCTAGGTACATCTTACTTCTAACCCAGGGTGTGTCAACATTGTTATTGAACAGATAACAGTTTTGTTTGTTTCTTTAACATAATTTATTTTTCTTCTGAGGGTTTAAATATGGCAATCCTGTACAGCAGAATGTGGCCTTCTGTGGCTAGCTCAGGTCTTTGTGCCTGAAGGACTCCCTCATTGTACACCTGTCTTGACAGATTGAGGCCCTAGAACAACATCGCTTAGTCACACACTAACCAGCAGGGAGAAAGTCTGTGCTTTTCATTAAAGCCTACCTACTGGCTTAGTATTTGGAATTCAGTTCTACCTATAAATCAACATCAGAGCATACAACCCAGCATGTTCAAGAGCTTTGCTTAAACATCAAAGGAAGAACACAGACAAGCACTATGATAGAAATATAACTAATCACTTGCAAATACATCTTTCCTGTCAGTAGGAGCTTAACCTTTCTGTTTAATGTGACTGGGGGAAAAATGCAGTTATTCCATCCTATATGTTTTCTTTAAAGAGGTATAGAATTTTTTTTTATGAAAAAGAGATATTTGTTCTTAATGTAACACAGACCAGAGTGTAGCATTTCAGAAGTCTGCAGTTGAAGGGAGCAATAAGAAACTGAATTCTGTCCAAATCTAAAAGCTGTTTATCACCTAATAAAAGATGAATTACTCCAGTGAATCTTATATCTGCTAGGAAAAATGAACTTGCAATCAAGGAGGACCAGGATAAAAAGTAAAGCATAATAAAAAAGATACATTTTAAAAATGGAGAGAACAGATCTCTATTTGTTTGTTGACTGGCAGTGAATACAATTTGATGCTTTGTGGTACATTGATTGGAATCAATTTAACTTCATCCTCTGCTCGTGGTTTTATCCATTCATGAGGGGCCTAGGAAGGATTTATTTGAGGTGCTCAGAAAATCCTAGAATCTATAAACCCTTCCTTTAATTCGAATGCTACAGATTACGGATGAAAGTTTGGTCACCTGCGTGGATCAGTAGGATTAGAGACATCAAAGCAAGTAAAAATAAGAAAGACAAGCAGAGAAACAACAAACAAAAAGAACTCCATCATTGAAACCTGAGGTAGCGTCCAGGGGATTGGAAGGTTCAGCTGGAGACATAGTATTCCAAAATGGATGGGCTTTGTTCTGGTGCTGTCATCGTTTCTAAATCTGGGATAAATCGTAGAGGCATGAAGTCTCAGAATCAGCATCTCTGAGAAGTCTTCTATTACTTTCTGGTTTGATATCTCTGTATGATATTGGTAATCTTGATTTTCAAATTTTGTGTGTAATAATAGTGTTTTTATGGAGGTTATAGAGGTGAGAGCTTATATGTTTTATCGATATTTATATTTCTGAGGTTCTTAAATCTATGCATATATGTGCGGCTCTGTTTGTGTGTATGAGAGACTGTTCTAGTGATACCAGGATGGATATTAACCTGAAGTGGAAATGTTGAGTATTACAAAATTAAGAAAGAATCCTGGATCCACTGAGTTATGTACAAATTGTAAAGTCTTGGACAATATTAATGCTTACTTTAAAGTAATTGTGAGAATTAAATGGACTCTGTCATAGGAAATGCCAAATCAATTTTAACAATCCTGTAGATTGTACCTAGTGGTACTGTCAGAAAACAGCATAGGGTTTGGTACTTTTATGCCACACAACTGGATGTTGCAAGAAAAAAATGAACTAGATAACGATTGACTCTCAATATTTCCTTATCTAGCCATTAATGAGAGTAAGCTGAAAATTAAAGAAAAAGACCATTTTCTTCTAACATTGAACAGCAGAGTTTTAACAAGAGTGTTATTTTCACTTATGCCTGGGGTCTAGAACGACCTCTCCACTTTCCTCTGGTTTCGAATACACCAGCTATAGTTAATAGAGCGTGGATGTGGTTTCTCCGTACTCACTACTTTCCTTCCCCCATTTATACCTTAGAAAATATACTCTATTTAGAGCTATGTCCACTATATTGGGATGTATTCACATATATCAAGGTTAATAGCCATTTCCCACTGGCAAATGCTGATCCATATTGCCAATGAGTCTTCATTAGAATAAAATGTAGCTGTTGTGTCCATTTAAATAAAGTATTTCTAACAACATCACAGAATTATTGCACTATTAAAATGCTAATGCACATACAGTGTTTCGAGAGATTGTAAGATCCTTGAGGGCAAGAATTTGTTCTATCCTTAGGTTATATACTGCATAGAGGAGAGTGGAACACTTAATGATTTTGTTTTTAACAGCAAGCTAATTCTCTTTGTTTCAAGGAAAATGTAAGAGTGAAACTAACTTCCTGGGGCATCCTTCTCAGAAGGAGAAAATGGAATGGCAATTTTCAGAAATTAGGTCTGCAGGATCTTAAGACCATTACAAACTACTGTGACATTCAGTTTAGAGTTTCTCAAGAAAACAGAAAATGGACAAGTCTCAGAAAATGCCCCTTTGTACGTATACTCTGGAAAGGCAGGTAGGTAAGCCCCTTGCTAAGTAATCTTGTCCAGAGCAATTTTCCCCAGCTCTTAATTTTGCAAAAGCTCTGGCTTCTTCTTCCATGCCTCATTCCTCTAGGTTTAGATCCACAACCTTAGCACTGAGGTGTGTCTGATGCTTGAATACAGCATAAATGGAAGGCAGTGCTCTGAACCTCACAAGACGGTAAAAAGAATAACAGCAGAGCGTTCAGAATGGCTGGTGGTGGCTATAATCAAATGTCTGTTGATAATAGCTGCTCTATTAATGTACTCAGTAGTAGCACAGTGCAGGAAAGGGTCAGGGTAGGGTGTGTGGATTGAGGTTAGGAATAGAATTTGAGAAGGATAGGCAAGCATCATCAGTGTATTAAAAAGCAGTCAGTTACTAAGGGTTCCTTTATGTCCACTCAACATATAACAAGATGAGAAAAAACAGTAAATGGGAGTTGTTAAGACTCTAAGAAGAAACAAAAGTCAACTTAGTAATATTTATTTTATGCAAGGTAAACATGCATTCAGACTTTATTAGCATTTTTATAACTTCCTCTTATAAAGTTATGTGGATATTCTTCTGCTGTTTAGATTCTATTTGTTACTTGAACAAATGTATGCATATTTTAAAATGTATATTAAATATTTTTAAAAATTATGTCTTAATTGATCCATTAATGACATTTGAATATGCACAGAACACACCATTGTTTTTGGGCATCAGTTTCTTCAAATGATAATTATTTTATCCTTTGTTTTGTGTGCAGCGATGCTAAGTTTCTGTGGTTCCTAAATCACTTTATATAAAATGGAGACTATTGCATTAACTATCAGGGCAGCTACTCTTCCTGGGTTTTACTGTGTCACAGAAATGAGTCAAAGCAATGTAGTATTGAGTGACACAAAATGCTTGGACCACACTTACATCTGGAATCTAATTTCCCTTTTGAAGGAGTTGTCACATTTAAATAATAGATGTCAGGAAACCTAGTCCTGCCTTCTCTTTTCCAAGCCCCACACATGTGCTCATCCAGACATGTGCCAAGTTGCTAGATGTGCAAATTCTACATTATCTTCTCAAAAGGTAGACTGCTTAAGAGAAATAAGCAAAAGCCTACCCTGATCTCTGCTTTGCTCAGGCAGAAGACTCTACGCACACATACATTTGACTGTAGCAAGGGATACTACATGTTGTTCTTAAGCTAATGTCTACTGCTGACTCAAGAAAGAGAAAAGCTATAGAAAATTATCTTTAGGACTCTTGTGCTAGGGGAGATGTCTGCCTATTTGTGTTCCACTTAACTAATTATGTCACGGTGATATTGTCAGTACGTCCTCAGCCGGCTAATCAGGAAGTGACAACTCACCTAGATATATCCCAAATTCTCAAAAAAGCACACTGAACTCTGTCAGGGGTTATAGCAGTTTGTTTACAAATCATGGCACCTGACTCTCACTTTTTCCTTTTTTTGTTCAGTTCCTACATTCTACTCCCTTCACCTCATCTTATTTCCAATATTCAGTACCTCCTATTCTCTCCTTCATGGGACTCTAGACCTCCCAATATGTGAAAGCAGTCCTGGCCCTTGGCCCGACCTCTGGTGTTATAAAGCTCCATTCCTTAGAAAGCTAACAGTTGTTTTCTTTTACTCGTGTTTCATTGGCCCGGAAATGTGGGTAGGTGATTGGGATCCTAACAGTGGAAGCATGATGGTGGGTACCTTTATTTTACTTCAGTTCAACAAATTATCATTTTCTACATGGATCAGATAGTCCAATGTTATTTGAAGAACATGATTTTTTTTGTATCTTTCCTAAGTTATTAACTCGGTCATTTTTTCTCAAGCTTGATTTTATAGTGATATTTATCATTTACCAGGAACTATCTCTGCTTGTGTCATCTGAGGCAGACGGTTCTAGGCTAAGTAGATTCTTTCTGTCCTCCAAATCCATCCCTTAATAGCAGTGTGAACATTATGTGTTTCCTGTTCATACAAACTCCTCTTCTAGTAGGTTTATGAGCAAGTAGAGTGGAAGCCATTTGAGAGGCATGAGAAGGACTCTTAGGAATCATCCCTGAGCCATCTGCCATCTTTCCTCTTCCCTGCCAAGCATGACTTGAGTCAGTATCAGCTAAAAGTCCTTAGGAGCTGCTGCCCTGTTGGGTAGACAGCCAAAAAAAGTCTGTGATCAAATCTGGGGCCTCAGAACATCAATCCAAACATTTCCTCTCAACATGATGATTAAGAACTGCCGAGCCTCCCTTGGGCACATCCTCTTGCTCTGCTCCTTGAATTTGATATTTAGGATTTTTTCCAAAATATTACTGCCTTACCTAGAAACCTCTTCTTAGGTCCCAGCTGAGGTAAGTCCTCACATTCTGACATGTCTATGTGTTACTCATGAAAATTTCAAGAAACTAGGATATAGACCAATTATTTCTATTGGACAGTAATAAATATTTGGTTTCAAATAATCAGTGAGCTACTTACTACTTAAAAATCTCATCATTTCTTAACCTTTCTTTGTAGAAATTGTCTTTGAGGTCCCTACAAAATGTTGCAATCCATAAAGAAGTATTTGGAATTCCTTATCTGAATAGCCTCCAGACTTTCCAAAAATATAAATTTGGATGATTCTGCCTCTTCCCATGCCACAGTCTACTAATGATTTAAACCAAACTTAGATTTCTCTAGATCATATTGATATATAACTCACAAAAATCAGAAATAATCTCTAACTTGCTTATTTTACTGAGAAAGGATGTTTATCTCCTATTGCATCCTGGGGACAAATCAATAAAATTAAGAAATGAGAAGTGGGAAAAAGAGATCATATTGGTTGGATGTAGGCAGCATTCCTTTTTTTCTCTACCTGCTTAAGGACAGATGGTGAGCCAATCTCAAGTGGAGTTGGGACATCAATGTATTTCAGTTGTAATGCTCTGTTATCCTGGCAAAACTCACCCTATTTTATAGTGTCTAGTTTTTCCCTTTGGAGTAAGAATAATAAAATTTGCATTTTAGAGACAAGTTGAAAGTTGTGAAATTGTTTAAAAAGTTCTGCAAACTTTTTGAGTTATATCTCTGTTTCCTGAGATTTGAGGTTCTCAGCAAAATGAGGGGGAAATCCTATCCTTTTTGGATGTCTGCCTTATAGAATGTTAAACTTCAGAGCTGACGCACATGTGACATATTAGCAGCAATGACAAATGTCTACTTTCATAGTTCTGGATGAGGCTTATCAGGTAAAATACTTGGTAGAGGTGAGTAGATCAAGAAGCCTGGATAAATGCATGTGGTAACAGACCCTCCCTAACCCTTTTTCTTTGTAACTACTTACATAACTATGAACATTCATTTCTACCATCATTTCCCAATAAATATTTTTAGCTAAAGTAACAAATTTGATAATATATTAATCTATAAGACATTATATCAATATACAATAGCATATTACTGAAGATGTATATGATACTAATATTTGATAATATAATCTTCACAGTCTGAATATTCACATATCGTGAGACTCTGTCAGAGACCAAGCGGAAACCTTTTCTCACCACAGTTGTGAATTTTCATCTTCTGGCATTTGGACAGACTCATACTGAAAAGTATGTTTCTCACAGACTTGATTTTATTTAGAATATATAAAAGGACTTGCAAGTTTTTCAAAAGTTAGTAAAAGTACGGTGGACATAGGGAAAAAAAAAGACTGGCTCCAAAATCGAAATGGAAACTTCAATATTGCAATCAATTTGTGTTTAGTTAAATACCTTAAAAATGCAATATTATGCCACCTAATCAACTACAACTTAACTCATAACATTTTACACACATACAGTAATACATGTGTAAAGTGGAATGTGGGTGCATTTCAATGTCTGTTGGGGGCCTCTCACAATAAGAGGATTTGGGGCAAAGGAAGATGTTAAATGGTCCTTCATACAAAATCCCACTTGTTGAGGGCAAAAAAATTATGTAATGTTGTCTAAAGAGGGTAGGTCACATATTTCTTGGCTTTTTGTCTTCCAAATACTGTTGGATAAACAACTATTTTTTAAAGTTTTTATGTTTTCTTTATTAATTCTACTTAACCTTTTCATTACCAGAAGAGACTCAAAGTGACCTTCTTATTAACATTAGGTGCTGTTGATATCTAATCACACAAGGAACATTCAGGTTTGCAGATTGTCACATCTTTAAGCTTGTTGCTTTTTCTCCTTTTTCTTCTTCTTTTTTTAAAAGTATTAAACAAAATGTATCTCCTCCTAGTGGTAGCACAAGGGAAATCACAAGCTCCCTGTATTACACCACTGTGACAGAATGTCATTTCAATTGCCTTATTAACCATATGAAAAAATATATCACAACAGTGAGAAAACTTCTCAGTTATCTATATCTTCCCCCTCAGGCTATTGTCATGAGCCACTGGCATACTAAGGAGCGTGTACTAATTCAGTTGTCAGCTGCCTCACCTATTAAAAAGGGGGAAATACCAGCACAAAATATGAAACCCATAATAAGGGTGCTGAAGAGGTCTGGATAGCTCTGTCCACTTGTAGTTCTGAATTAAACAATTTCTCAAAAATGTGCCATTTGAACTGCCAAAGAGGATGCTGCTGTCATTCCCATCCGGCCTGGGAATGAAACATTAATAGTGTTGCAAAAGCTGCTTCCCCTGGCTGCATTTGGGGAAGATGAGAGTGGACAATCACGGTTGAAGTTTTCAAGTGAGTGTAAATATCACTTACTTCATGCTCTTTTTATAAAAGACTAGGAACTCCTGAGAAAGTTATGAAAGCGTGCAGGTCTGGAAGTCAGGTGAGAGGTCTTAGGGAAGACAAAAAACAACAGAGTTTATAAAGCATAAGCGAGCATAAAGGGTAAAAATTTTAACTGCTAAAGCTACGCCCCACATGTAATAAAAAAGGGTGTTTAAGCCCTAGATGCACAATATACATTGGAGCAATGTTTTATATGATAAAACATGAGATGCCAAAATAACTTTATACTATTTATAGTGCTATGGCATTGCAGGCAGTCTGCAGGGTGCTTTCTGGTTTATCTCCTTCAACCCTGACAATAATAATGTCGTTAAATATGGATTAGCATAACTTATCTTTACAGAGGAGTAAAGTATTGCCCACAGTGTATGCTCCTCAACCGCAGTCGTAAACCTAATACGTATCAGCATCACAGTTTGAATCCAGGACTGACTCCAGTGTCCCTCGGGTTTTCTCTGTAGCATAACTGGAAGTAAATCAGCACCATGGGTTTTGACTTTGAATTCATATAAAGAATCAGAGACTGGCATAGCAAGTGCATTTACACATATAATTTAAAATCCATTTTATACATTAAAATTACTCATTAATTATAGAACATTGGAAACATGAGTGAAGCTTTTCTTCTTCCTACTTTTAAGAATTTTTCATCACTTAGATGTAAATATTATTGATAACTCTAGGTATTTGTTACCATTACTTTCTTTTTTAATTTAACAGAAATTCTTAAATGATGCCATTCAAGAAAACATGCTGAAGCCATATATAACAGCTTCATTGTGGCCTTTAAAACTCATTTTCTTAATAAATATGGGGACAATATCATTGAGTACTTTGAAAGTATGCAGTGGAGAACATAAAATGTGCAATATTTCATACCTAGAATGTTCAATTATGTAATTCCCTGGCGAAGGTTTTACCCAAGAGAGTTTGTCTTCATTGCTATTTTGCATCTTTTCTCTGTTCCTCAGTTCAAAAAAAAAAAAAAAAGGAAGGAATGCGATTGGCCCGGTTTGTCAGGTCCGAAGTAGGGGTCACTGCAAAGCCTGTTGATTGGTGGCTCTTGGGTGAGATGCACATTCCCTCATCCAATCAGCAGTAAGGGGCAGGGCCTGAGGGTGGGCAGCTTCCTTCAGGTGGGGTGTAGGTGGGCAGGCACCTGAAAAACGATGAAGGGCATATTACAGAGATTGAAAAGAGCCTCATATTGATCTTTCGGAGAAAGAAGACGCTAACCCTTTAGCATTCAGCAAATTACGATTATGCATTTAGGTGACTCACTACAGTGCAAGTTCTGGCACAAGGCACACTCATTAGTCCTCTTCGAGTGCATTATTTCTGCTGGACCTCAGGCTCCAGGGATATCTACAGAAAAACCTACATGAGAAGTCGAAGAGTGGGATAGATAAAATCTTGGTCTCTGGAATCACATAGACATGGATTTGAATCTTCATCTACCACTTAGATGGATATTTTTCCTATGTGCTTGACGCCTCAGTTTCCACAGCCTTAAAATCACATACACACACGGGCGCACCCAAATGCAAACAGCTCTTCGTAATGTTTTTGGGAGAGTATGTAAAAATATTTAAAGCAACGTTTGTTAAACGCTTATTACTAATAAAAATGCATAGGGTTTTGGGACATTCTGATTCTTCTACCTTCAGAAAAATCTGAATAATAATAGTAATTATGAATCTCAATTACATACTTGATCTCAGTTTCAAATGTTCATGGACAATTCTTTAAGGAAACCCCCCAGATCTGTATTGTTTAATTCCAGCTTTGTCATTACTTGGGGACCTAGAGCAAATATCCTCTGAGTCTTAGTATCTCCATCTGTAATATAAAAGAAATTATCTTTAAAGAATATTGTGAAAGTAAAGATAAAGTATAGAAAACATATAATATTCCAATAAGCTCAGAGCACTTAACAAATTGCTTCTGGTATGTAGATAATCTTGGGTCTTTCTGGAAAAGTTTCATGTCTCTAAAATCCATTACCAACACGTCATTTTGAATTT
>CAUYSK010081747.1:0-24095 GCA_963575035.1 Avahi laniger
GAGCGGGCTTATATAGGCTAGGCTTACGTCAACAATGACTCAGCAACAGGCATGCGCAACAACTTGTTTACCAGCACTGGTGCGGGGCGTGCTCCAGGATGTGGGCGCCATCTAGTGCTGGCGGCCTGGCTTCCCACAGAGAAATTTACTAGGAGTTTGGGAAAATCACTTTTTTGGTCTTAAAAGAAAAACACAGGAAGCCAGGCTCTCTCTTTCCTACTAAGTGAGAACAGGGAAGCATGAACCCTTGATTGCTAATGACAGCCACTCTACGAAGGTGGAGGAAATCAACCTTTGGATGAATCCAACATTGTGGACCTCAGAGCATAGAGACAAAAGAACCCCGGGTCCTTGCTAAGGTCACTGAGCCCCTTGATCATCCAACCCTGACACCTCCCTGTCCCGGGGCTTCTCATTGGTAAGCTAATACTGCTTAAGCCATTTTGAGTCAGATTTTCTGCTGCCAGAGATAAAAGCATCTTCCTTGATACAGACACAGATACCAGCATTGCCATGCATTGTTATATGGCCCCCAGGCCCTGTGTAGCAAAAGGGCAGCTATGCTTTCTGGTTGGTGCCCTCACCAGCAATATAATACAGGTTGAGAATTCCAAATCCCAAAATCCAAAATCCAAAATGCCCCACTGAGCATTTCCCATGAGTGTCATGTCAGCACACTCAAAAATTTTCTGGTTTGGGGAGTGTTTCGGATTTCAGATTTTCAGATTTAGGATGCTCAACCAATAGGTAAATATAATGCAAATATTTTAAAATAAAAAAAAATTTAAAATCCAAAACACTTCTGCTTCCAAATATTTTGGATAAGGGATACTCAACTTGTATAATCATTGAAATTTCTAGCTCTGGAGTCCAAGATTAAATTTTGTCTCTTTCACTTAGTAGCTGGGTAAATTTGCTTAGGCAATTTGCGTTACTTCATTTTTATTTTCTCATTTGTAAAATAGGCATAGTAGTCGTGTTATTCTCAAAGGATTGTTGTGAGGATTAAATGAGATAAAACACAGAAAGCAGTTAATGCAGAGCCTGGCACAGTAAATATTAGAAATTGCAGTGATATATTAAGGCTGGCCCCATCTGTTTCCATCTCCCAGTATGCTTTGCAGCATAAGCCAAGTGAGTAACAGCTAGGGTGACCATATTTATCATCCAAATCAGAACACTTTTGTCTAGAATAAATAGTAAACTAGAATACAGGGACAATCTGTCCCAGGGACACCTGGATGTCTTTCATTTTAGTCATATCGGTAATGGATCCTGTAGAGCGTCATTTTCCGGAGAGGGTCATCAACCTAATATGATTATTGAACTTCCCAGAGGATCTGGAAGTATAAAATTGTGAGCCATGATGAATGGGAGCTCTTCACAAGGAAACCATTCTTAGAAGAGCTAGACTTCAACATAAAGCTAGTGTCTAGCATATTTCCTTTTTGCACTTATGACAGCGGAAACTTTTCACAAGCTCTTTGCAGACAGCACCCAGCTTTCTTCTAATCCTGTATCTGCAATGCATTTTAAAGAGATGGTGAGAAGACAGCATTTGAGGACCCATCTTAATGTCATTATGCGAGATGGATTATTACCCCAAGTTGAAAAGATGACTCTCTTTTTCTTTATTCTGTGCCAAAGGAAATTTCAGGAAATGAGTTCAAGCTGGAGTCTTCCCTGCTGCCATCTCAGCATCCATCCTCTGTCCTTGGGGACAGAGGACCCCAAGAGCACATGCCCTGTGGCCAGCAGTACCATGCTAAAATTGGCCATCTGTGAGGACCATAAGGAATCCTTTAGACTTCAAATAGACTTTGTTTTTAACTCTGCAAGCTTTCAGGAGGAAGATCTGTCTGATTTGTGATGTAGTTTGGGAGGAAAAAGTCTTTCACAAACCTGTCAAATTTTGTGTCCTTCGAGGCACATAGTACAGGGAAGTATATATGTTCTTTCCCAACAGGCCTCCAGCATGACCAGTGATTTCAAAACTTGACCCTGGAGATTCTTCCTTGATATTACTAGATCAGAAGGGACCTACTTTGGGGAAAGGTTTGATTCAGTCCCTTACTGTGCTGGACAGGTGGCTGTCTCCACAACACGTGTTACACACACACACACACACACACACACACACACACACATACACACACACACACCATGTTATTGCAGTCATGCTGTTTGGATGGACTTGACCTCACCCAGCTCCAGGGCTCCAACTATTAGAGTTGTCTCATTGCCCTTGCCACTGTGGTTCAGGCGTGGACGTGTGACTTAACTTGTCCCAACCAGAGAGATGCTTGGGGCTTCTGTTTGAATATTTGCAAGAGCATTTCTCTCCCACATCTGGACAAGGTAACGTGTTGCTCTAGGAGCTGCCGGCAGCCATCTTCCTACCTTGAGGGGAGGCAGCTGAGGATGAAGCAGCCTCACAGAGGCAGCCAGAATGGAGAGAATGCCTGAGAAATGAAATCAAATCCCTGAACAAACCCTACCTGAAACCCTCCCTACTTCAGGACTTTCAATTTCATGTGCCTACAAATACCACTTGATGTTAAATTAGATTTGCTTTTGTTTGCACCTGAAAGCCTCCTAGGTTGTGTATTTCTTCACAGGCACTGATGTGGGTGGGACGCTCCTTCTGGCTCCCAATTCTGGTCATTAGGAGAGTCACAGCTGCTTTCCTAATGGCTCTTCTTTTACAGCAACGGAATTGTCATCGAGCTTCAGAGAAATTCTTGAATCATATGAAATTGCCATTTTATGAGTCGGAAATCGCCAAATATTGGCAATTTCATATGGTTCGACCAATTAGCAAGAAGCAGCTGCTTTTTAAAACTATGGCTATGGAGCTTTGCTCTAACTACAAACTATATTTCTATCCTTCTGCTTCTCTCCATCCCTATTATCCTCTCCCTGGCCCAAACCAAAGCCACCTCTGGCCTTGATGGCTACTATAAACCCCTAAGCAGCCCCTTGCATCACTCATGTTCCCTCCAATCCCTCTGTGTATTGCAGCCAGGGTGACTTCTTCTAAATGGAAATCTGGTCCTCTCCTGCTCGAAATCCTTTAATGACTTTCCATTTCTCTTAGGAAAAATGTTTCAGAATTCATAAAAAACTTCCAAGGCTCTCTGCACCTTGAGCTCCTCCTGCATCCAAGACTTTCTTAGCTCTCTTCACTCCCTCATTTATACTCTTACCTCCTCTCTCCATCCTGCTGTTTGGTTTGCCCAGAGCATTCTCCCCGTCACCTGTTGAGGTGGATTGTCTGTCATCGACTTGGCACAGCCACACCTGTGCCAATGAACTACATATCCTGGAATTCCCTTTCTCATTGGCAATGAGAGGAGTTCATGTCAGATTTGGAAAGTGGAAATGAAGGAGTCCTTTACTCACCCAAGCCATGGCAGCCAAACAGAGTGGCTATTGATGGTGGTCAGATGGAGAGCTCAGTCAGGTTGGATGTTTCACAGGACACTGAGGTTTCGTTTTGTTTTGTTTTTTAAATTCACCTGCCCTCTTTCATTTTTCATGCTCGTGTTGAACACCTGCTATTTATAGACACTGTGCTAGATTCTGGAGGAACAAACTGAATCGGTTCCAGCCTTCAGGGAACTTTGAGTCTCCTGGGGAAGACAGACAGGTAAAGACAGTTAATAGTACAAGTTTAGAACCACGAGTTGAATTAGTTATGGTGAAAGTCTAAACATCTCAAAGATGTGGCTTAAGGAACAAAGAGTGTATTTCTCTTTCCCATGATAAATCTCTAGGGAAGAAGGTTCAGTCCCACATTCTTATTCAGGGACCCAGGTTCCTTCCCTTCGTTATCCTGCCAGGCCACTGTGGTATTGTCCTCATCTGTATGATTGAAGCCACATGGCACATACTTGTGCTCGCACTAGCAAGAAGGGAAAAGACTGAAGGAACATGAGTGAAACATTTTAAGGCTCAGGAATGGAAGTAAGAATGTCTCTGACATGGCATTGACATGAACTTAGTCACATGAACACACCTATCTGCAATGTGGGCTGAGCAGTACAGCTTCTGGCTGCAGGCCAGGTACCACGTGTCCAGGTACCACTCCATCGTTAGAGGAGAAGGAGAAAAGAGATGTGGACAACTGACCTTCTCCACTGGATAAGTGAGAATGTAACAGGAACAGATGGAAGATGCCTTCCTCAGCATATGGGAATGGGGGAAGCTGTGGTAAAAGAAATATATCTTGAGCCATCTTGAAGGACGACTAGGACTTGGTCAATCTGATGAGGTAGCCGAGTGCTCCCAGCTGTGGGAACAGCACGTGCAAAGGACCACTAGTCCAGTAAGGCCATAATTCAAGGGAAGGGATGAAATCAAGGTCATGCTCTTAGCTTTGCCAGTGTCTCCGAGATGACACAAAGTCCAGACCACCCTAGTCCAGCATATAATCAAACTCCAAACTCATCCATTGGGAATATTTTCCCCTGCCCTAGACCTGGATGACTCCAACAGGAGAAGGGAACATGACTGGTTTTTCCCTCTTCTGCCCCCTCTCGTTGGTAGCTGCTCTGGGTCCCTCTCAGATGGGAAAGAAGGAAGAAAGGAAAAGTAAGGGGTCAGAATGGGCTTACTTGGCTGATGCAGGTGAGCTCTGGCTTTGGCTTTCCTATGGTAGCAGAGGGGCAGCTGCTGGCTCTTTCTGCCATGAGGCACTCTGATGGGTTGGAGATTCCCTGCTGGAGACATCCTTTCTAAAGACAGACAAGCATTGCCTGCTCCAACTGGCCACAGAGTGGTCCACCCCTCTGTTTCACATTATCACTTCAGGCAGTCATCTTGGGATTTGGTCCCTTTTAAATATGACCCAAGGCTGGCCCTTCCATGAGACCTTTATCTAGTCCACAAGAAATATACCGTTGGCCTTCCATAGGTAGAAGTGGAGTTGTCGGTATGTCAATATAGCCCTTTCTGTATTTTGTTCTGCCACATCCAGCAGCTTTTAGATTCATCTCTTGAGATTTGCTGGGTCCTCCAAATTCCAGGAAACACACGTGGATCTGCCTGAATGATTCTCTGGAAGTCCTCTCTTCACGTGGCTCAAGGTAAGGGGAAAGCACCACGGGATCAGATAGGAAAGGTGAAGACGAGCACACCTACAGTTCTCTCCCAAACAGTCCTTCCTCTGATCTCTTCAGCCCGCATGCCTAAAGGAGAGGCATGTTATGATCCAGTGTCAGGAAAACCTCTCAGCAAGCCAGGCACAGGTGTTCTAGCATCTCTTTAGGATGTGAGGGTGTTCTTATCCTTTTGCTTCTCTATGAAACTCCAGGAAAGGAGGAAGAGTCTCTCTTAACATCCTGTTAACATACTCAATGAAATTTTTTTGTTTTAAATAGGTGATATTTAAAATGTTTCAGTATTGCTTTTATCACATATTTTCTAATTCATTGGCTTACCGAAATAGTAGATCATTGTTTAAAAGAGAGGTCACTTTTAAATAGACAGTACTTTAAAAATTATAATAAGGGCTGGGAACAGTGGCTCATGCTTATAATTCTGGCACTTTGGAAGCCTGAGGCAGGAGGATTGCTCGAGGTCAGGAGTTTGAGTCCAGCCTGAGCAACAGCGAAACTCTATCTCTAGTAAAAGCAGAAAAAATTAGCCGGGCATGGTGGCTTACACCTGTAGTCCCAACTATACAGGAGGCTGAGGCAGGAGGATCCCTTGAGCCCAGGAGTTTAAAGTTGCAGTGAGCCATTATGACGTCACTGCATGCTAGCTGGGGCAACAGAGCGAGACTTTGTCTCAAAAAAAAAAAAAATCATAATGAGAATGAGGATGATTCACATACTAACTCCCATTCTAGAGGACATTTGCTATTCCCCAGTGAGGTTGTTCACCCCCTTAGTTAGCCACCCCACTTCCTGAGCTCAGTTCTTTCCCCACCTCACCTCCAGCCTCAGGGATGGTCATTCATCTACCAAATATTTGCTGAACACCATTCTGGGCACTGTACTAGGTGCTGAGGATACATTCGTGTATAAATT
This sequence comes from Avahi laniger, assembly GCA_963575035.1. Classification (NCBI taxonomy): domain Eukaryota; kingdom Metazoa; phylum Chordata; class Mammalia; order Primates; family Indriidae; genus Avahi; species Avahi laniger. The sequence continues at coordinate 6,033 of CAUYSK010081747.1, forward strand.
GGATAAAATCTCTGCACTGGAGGAGCTTGCATTTCGGTTGGGGGAGAGAAGGCAATCAACGAAGTAAGTGAAAGGTACAGTATATTAGCATGCACTAAATGCTTTAGTAAGCCACCTCCCAGTATTGTTTCAGATGTGGGAGAGATTTATGATGAAAGACACAGTAGCGCTGGAAGCTGGCATTCTAGAGAAGGAGAAGGTACATAAACACAATGATAATACAATGCTGCTTAAGTGAGTCAGATAGCAGGGGCGTGACAGAATCCTAAGTGACTAACCCTGCTTGCAGGCATCAGGGAAGATTTCACCAGCTCTCTCTTTGGAGAACACAGTATTGTATTATAGAAAAGTAGCGATAACCATCTTCAACTGTAAGCTCCTGGCAGCTCTTCCCAGGGCCCCAGGCAGGTACCACCAGCTTATCCTAGTGCTTGCTTCGGCTTGTGCATTCGTTCCTTTCTCAGGTTCAGCACTGAGGCCAGAAGCAGCGCTTGGTGGAGAGCTCCTTCTTCCAAAAAAGTAGCATTCATAGAAAAAGACCTTGGAGGAAGCAGAAGGAACACATTTGCGATGTCCGTGTCCATGGTCAATCCATGAGAACAATCATGCAAGTGGCCAGTGAACGGTGTCCTTTCTTGAGCTCCATCTGAGCCCCAGGGGAAGGCACACTCTCTTTGAAGTTGGAGCCAGCAGGGATTTGGACCGACCATACTCATCTGTTGTCTCTTTTTAGATGGGAGCTCCTGGCATGCGCTTACTGTCTCACATACTTCTTTGCATGTGCCCCCAAAGCCTGGTCCCGGGCCTCCCCCACAGCAGTGGCTCAGTAAGCAAAGCTGAGTTGCAATGAAACGAAGTGCTCCAAAGTCAAAGATTCTGCCCCTGGGAGACACCGTTGCTTATTAGGGTGATTTTGGGTTCAGACAGACTAGGATGCTAATCCTGATGTCTGTGTGACATTGGGCAAATTGCTTCAACTCTCTGAGTTTCTTCCCTTTATTTGTAGATAAGATAAATTTGTCGTGAACATTAAACAAGTTAATCAGATAATGCTTAGCACAGAGCCAAGCACATAATACCTGCTCAGTGCAGGGCCACTGTAACTATTACCAAGGATGGAAACTACCATGAGGGTGGTTTGAGCTCAGTAAAGGAGGGAAAAGCTATTTAATCATTATAGTTCCTCAACAGTCTAAATGTTGCCTTTAAGAGGTAGTGAGCCCTCCATTACTGGAGGGATTCAAGTAGTAAGATTGAAAGATAGTTTCTCCATTAGAAATCCCTGTAGGTGACATGTGGGAATAGATACGCTTCTTATGCCTTGCAAAGGTAAAGCGTGCTGAGGTCGATTCTGGAGGATAGATTAACAATTGAGAGCATGGACCTTGGAGGCAGAGAGCTGGCTTCAAATCCCAATGCTGCCATTTTATTAGCTCTGTAATGCTAGAAAAGTCATGTACTTACTTGTGCCTTAGGTTTCTTATTTGTAAAAGTGATGCTAATAGAACCTAGCATGCAGAATTATCAAGAGCTCCTCATTTAATCCTTGTGACAATTCTGCACACTAGGTTAACACTCGTTTAATAAACTCTTAGTACGCCCTCAGTAAAAGCTGGTCATTGCTTTATGAACAATGACTCTTCTCATCTTCTGGTCTCAGGCAGACAGCGCCTCCCAACACCTACACAGTGACCTGCTCCAGGATTCAACGAATTGTGACTTGCTTGAGGTCTCAGCTAGTCTCCCTCTCCCAAATAGTCCACACTTTAATCAAATTAAATTGTTAAAGAGAAAGAGAATACAATAGCATCAGTGTTTCTGGGTAGAATCCAACTGAAAATTTTGAACTCTGGAAAATGCAGGAAGATGGGAGCTGCTTAATGCCTTCAAGTCTCCTGGTGGCCGGAACAAGTTAATACAGTGCCTCCCGGCACAGCTGTAGCCCCTCCAAACCTCCCTGGGTCTCAGAGCAGGAGTCATGTGTTTATCCCATGGAATCTTGTCAAATGTGTTTGCAGAACAATCTCCCAATTACAAAGCCCCAGGAGAAAAATTCCTTTACATAATGCCAGCAGTGACACACACACACACACACACACACACACACACACACACACACACACAATCTTGAGAAAATCATGCTAAACAAATGACAGCACTGAGAATTGTGACCAAGATACCACTGGGCACCATTCACATCACCCCGCCCATTGAAGGGAAACAGGGCCAGCTTAGACAGAACCGTTCAGATCTCGGAGCATGTCCCAAGTGTCCCTGCCTTCCTTCGTCAATCTCTTCTTCTTCCTGATCCTGTGAAATTTTCATTGCATTCCAGGGCCCTTCTATTGTCTTGCTCTCTACATCCCTTTCTTCCAGAAGAACGAAGAAAGATTACGGTTAGACATCACATTATCAATTGGCTAAAGATACTTTGCCTGGAACTCTAGCACACTAACATATTCTCTCAGCCAGATGCTGAGCCCCAGGTACAAGGCTTCATGTTTCTGCAGGTCCTGCACCCAACTCCACTTCTCCAGGAAGTGTTCCTATTTTTCTTTAGAGACCCACCCTCTTCGACCCCAGGCCACGTGGATCGGGTAGTCCTAACTCTTTCCCTGGAAGTCATAGGTGGGCACATTATTCTGACATGACAAATGAGAGTACCACATACCTGTGGCCACAGTGATAAGTCGAGGAGTTGGCCCAAGACCAAGCCGGCCAATGAGAGATAACGAACACCAGCCTTGGGACTTTTGCTGACAGGATGTCATCCTAAACTGCTGGGGATGAAGAGGGAGATTATCTTGCGGTTAGAGTTCATTTGAGAATGAAGCCAGCACCAAGGAAAACAGATCTGAGAGATACAACAACACTAAGTTATAATGACAATGTTGCACTTCTGGATACAACTATACCTGAAGTTTATTACCCTTGAAATTTTCATTCCATGAGCCAATAAATTTCCATTTTGTGACTGAAAGTTTGCATGCATACATGGAAACAAATTCAACTCTTCAATGGAAGTTCACTCTCTTTGCCAAAGGAAATTTAAATGTTAAGAGAATGTGGAAGCCACTTGTTAAATGGAGGGAGGGCAGCATACTGTGTTGTCTCACACTGGCTCAGAGAAGAAAACTATCTTAAGGAGATAGAGTACTGGAGAGAGACTCAAGGGCTGGGTAAGAGCTGGGCATTTGAAATACATGGCCCAATGGAGAGGGTTGGGTCCCAAATAAGGGCATTATAGAAGCTTGAGAAAGAAAAGAGGAATACCTAAGATCATAGGCTGCCTCTGTTCATAGAGTAATTACTTCCCCCTTTATACCAAAGTGTTTAGAAAACACCTGACACATCACAGTGGTGCAATGATTATTATTATTACTTTCTTTATTATTATTTGTGAGTAGTAGCAGGGGAGAGGTAACCTAAGACCATCCAGGGGTGCGTTAGTCAAAACTCATTTGGGTTCAAGTGCACAAAACCCAACTCAAACTGTAATAGTTTAAGCAGAAAGGGAGAATTCATTAAAGGCTCAGAATGGGGCTTAGCTCAATCTCAAGATCACTGATGCTGTGGACTAAAACCCCATAGAATTCTTTCCTCCCCTCCTCTCCACTGCCCTGGGTGTCTCTGACTCATTTTCTCCTACAGCAGGGACTTATTCAAACAGTGGGAGGAAGTTTGAAAGTGACATTCTCTCTGCCTCTTTATTCCCAAGTTCCAAAATCCCAGGAAAAGTATGTGATTGTCCCATCTGCAGTCAGGTGTGGATACAAACTTGGCAACCTATGGTAGACACAGACAGTACCTGGCCCAGATCCCTTGAACCCTTCACTTCCAACTGCCAGCATCTGCATTCTTGTGCCCAAGGGTTTACTTCCTGACCCCTGAAGGGCCACTGTGTCCCAGGGAGTGGAAAATAGAAGTTCTGGGGATTCTAAGCCCCTGGGAATAGTCCTTAACCAAGGACTGTCTGGAATTGGTGGAAAATACTCCAACTGCCTGGCTCCTTGGGGAGTATAATTCTGATGCCTTGTAGTTTGCTCTGTTTCCCAGAGCTTTCCCACAGAGTGATACTCTAGTCACCCTCTGGGGTAGCTGGCTTCACAAGGCACACTGTGTTCACTATCTTCCCTTCCCTTGGTGATTTTCCCACCAAGGTTCCTTGCACCTCCCAAATAAACTGTTGGCCCAGGCTCTGCTTCTGCGGAAATTCAAACCAAGACACAAGCCAAGACAGGACCAAAATCAAGTATCAAAAGTCCAAATACAAAGTGAGGGGAAACTTGCCCTTTCCCCCGAAAGTTTGCTGAAAGATCAACTCACATCTAAAGCTGATTAAGAGAAAGATTTATTTACCATGCGTATGGGGAGAATCACAGAGTGATTACTTCATATCCCAATGGGGTCCAGATATTTTTATACACATCTTTTAGAGAGGATGGGGGAGATTACCAGGGAAGATGAATAGATACTTGGGAGAATGAATGGATGGGAGGAAGCTGACTGACTTGCAAATTAACCTGAGAGTCAGGTATTAAGTTTAAAATGATTTTGGCCAGGTCTGGTTGCATTCTTGATCTTCCCTTTTTCCTGCCATATATTGAGATAGCAGGGAGAGGAAGGGAAAAGTCTATTGTTCTTTTCATGGGTTTATGCAGAGAGAGGGAAAGCCCCTTCCAATGCTTTTTGATCTTGAAGGGCCTGTAATTTAAAATACTCTTTATACCAAGGAGACATATTTTGGGGTGAGATTTCCTGAGCTCCTTCAAAAGCCAGGAGAATACGGAAGACGGGCTCGGTGAGCCGAGGAGAAGCTGGTCCCGGGCAATGCGCTGGGACAGGAGCAGCCCCTCGGACCAGCTCTCCAGCTCTCTGTGGCAAGGTCTCGGGCAGGGACCCCGGAGTTCCACGGACATAACTAGAGATGGGACAGACATTCCAGCACATTCGTTCCATTGAATTCTGGAACCAGGAGTTCCCTGCAGCCCTGCGCGTGCGCAGCGGGGTGGGGGCGGGCGTGCCTGCCCGGTCCTCGTTACTTCTCACCTCCGCCCACACAGCGGTGACTGTCCACGAGACTCAGTCGTTTCATCCAGAAGGGAGCAAACGAGGCCCTAGAGATGGGAGAGGAACTTTGAAGGCTGTGGCGCTCCATCTTCTTGTCGGAAAAACCTTTAAAAAATAAAAAAGGAAAGGGGGTGGTGTGCGGTGACAGTGACAGGGAGAGGAAGACGAAATGTGAAGGTTTCTGTCCCTGGCTCTGAACCAAAGCATTTTTGGTTCCGAGATGAAAGACAGCGAGAATGGTTCACGGCCAGGCCCCTCCCTGCTCTGGCGCAGCCCCAGGCCACGGGCAACGCAGCCCTGCGCTTGCTGCGCACAGGGAGAAGCGGTTGACCCCCGTCGCCTGGAGAAGCTCCTGCCGGCCCGGGATGTGGAAAGCTCCCCACAGGAGGAAACCTGCAGGAAACGCAGGACACGCCCTGGCCCTGCTGGCCGCGTCTGTGTGTGTGTGTGTGTGTGCATGTGCGGTGCGTGTGTATGGTATGTGTGTCGTGTGTGTGCGCTGTAGGTATGTGTATGTCTGGTGTGTGTGCACATGTGCAGTGTACGTATATGTGACAGTAATGTATGTATAAATGTGAATGTAGTGTGTGTATGTGTGCTGTGGGGGGGGGTGTGCATGTGTGCTGTGTGTATGTGTGGCATGTATATGTGCATGTGTGGTGTGTGTGATGTGTGTGTGCTGTGGGTATGTGTGTACGTAGGTGGTGTGTGTGTGTGTGTGTGTGCACATGTGCAGTGTGTATATGAGGGTAATGTGTGTATATATGTGAATGTAGTGTGTGCATGTGTGATGCGTGCGCATGTGCAGTGTGTGTATATGTGAGTGTAGTATGTGTATACATGGTATGTGTGTGTATGTGTGGTGTGTGTGTACATCTGTGGGAGGGTGTACGTGTGTAGTGTGTGTATATGTGAGTGTGGTGTGTGGCCTGGGGCAGAGGTGGGGCCTAGTCCTCTCAGTGTCCCAGCCCATGACAACTACAGTCGCCATTTGCCCTGTGCCAGGTCTGCCAGAGCATCGGAGCGTCTGCGCTTTCCGCCTTAGCTGGGCTCTCATACTTTGAAGCCGAGGACTTTTTTTATTCCAGTTTTGTTGGTCAAATGTATGTTATGTCACCGGCCTGCCTACCTCTTCAGATTGTCATGAGGATTGTCCTAAGGATAACAATGAGATACGACTTGCAAAAGTGCTTTCTAAACCATAAAGCTACTCAGCACTCCAATTATTTCACGTGTAAGGAGTCTCTCTCTCCAAAAGTTATAAAAACTTCTCATTACTACTGCTGATAGGAATAAAAAAGCTGTCATTTGTTAACTATCCACTGTGTACCAGACATTTTTCATTCATTCCTCATTCATTCACTAATTCATTCAAAAATATTTATTGAGCACCTAGATTCCACATATTGTAAGTATACGGTGGATTAAAGAACAAAACTAGAAGCAGTCCCTGGTCTCCTAGAGATTGCACTCTTATGAGGCAGGCAAACAATAAATAAGAGAACAAACACTTATATAATGACAAATAGTGATAATTTTATGAAGAAAATGAGCAGGGTACGGTGGGAAGAATATTGAATATTACTTGGAAGTATCAGGGCTTGTTAGACTTTTGACCATTTGTCTATTCCAAGCATGACAGGGGAACATCAGGGCTTTTAAAGCAGGGGTGTGATGATCTAATTTAGGTTTCAGAGAACAGTGAGCAAAAAAGAGGCCATTTAGGGGACATTTACAATAAATATATATAACATCTCCTGTAATAAGCGTCATTATTCCCACTTTCATGAGAAACAGTTTCAGTGAAGTGAAATGATTTACCCAAACTTTTCTAGTAAGTGTCAGAACCCAGGACTCACAGCTGGATTTGTTCCACCCCTGAGCTGACGAGATGTAACCACCAGCATCTTCACCCACAGCTCTCGCTGCTTATAAATTCCTTTGTAAGCACCCTCTATTCTCATGCCTACTCATTTCCTGTAAGCAATACATGGTTGGTTCTGGAAGGATCTGTTGAGTTTATTTTTTTGTCATCTAAAATTCAGTTCTCCAAACAAAGCCCTCAGGGAACCTCTCCCAGCTCTCTCCGGGTACTTCCTCCCTGCTGGGGCAGGGGGAGGAGGAGTTCCTGGGGGCTGCTGTCTGGGCCCCCACCCAGCCACTAACAAAGCTTTGAAATGAAAATGCAATCATAAAATCTCATAGAATCTGCTCAACTTCCTGTCCCTTTTCATATGCCTTTCCATGGATAGTCAAGGACCCAGCCTCAGTAGGTTGTAAATCTGCTTGGTGGAGCGATTTCACATGCAGGAGAGAAATTCTTCCCTTGCAAGCCCTTGCAAGCCGCCTTAATGATTTGAGGAGGATGGGGCCCCACGCTGCTGCCAGGGCGAGAATGCCAGGCATCTGGACAATGCCTGCCTCCCCAGGCCTCGGTTTCCCCACCAGGGCTCAATGGTGTCTGAGGGCCTCCCACAGTGCCTTGTAGAGGAGACGCTCCATAAATATTTATGAATTAATGAATTATTGGCTCTGAAAAATGGTCAATAATAGTAGGTCCCTCGCAGCGTGGTGGAGGTGATTAAATAAAGCAACAGTGCTGGAAGTTCCTAGGAGAGGAAGTTGCCTTCCTGACCGCCTCCCTCCCCTGCTCCTCCCCTCCCTCCTCTCCCTCGTCCTTTTCTGCCTCCACTCCACGAGCAGCCACGTCTCCTTCAGCCCCTTTCTGCTTCCTGCTTTTGAACCTCTTCCTCCTGCTTCTGTTTTTAGCAAGAGAGTCTCTACCTTGGAAGCTGGCGGAAGAGCTGAGAGCAAAACTTTTCAAAGCAAGCCCCAGAGCCAGGGATCTCTTAAAAGCCCTCCAGCCAGGTGTGGGAAGATCTGAGAGTTCTGAAGAGGCCTTACCTGGGTATTTCTCCCACACCCTGCTAGGGGCTGATCGACTAGAAAGCCGAACTTTTCCTGTGGCCTTTCTTCTTGGAAATATTTCAGGGAGGATGAGGACACAGTGAAGTTTCCTGAACTTTACTTGCTACCCAGCTCCAAACATCAAGAATTGTAAACTGTGCTGGCCATCTGGCATTGTACTTGCATTCAGGAGCTCTCTATTTTAGCAATCACAAGTGAATCTATGCTTTCACTGTTGGTTTATAGCAGATGCTTGTCTCTCCGTCAACTCAGAGCTTCTCCAGGATACAGATTCATCTTTTCCATTCTTTGTACTAGTGTGTGGTATACTAGGGGGCCTCAAAAAAAGCCTATTGAATAGATGAGTGAGTTTATTTAGTGCAAGGCCCTGCTACATAAAGGTGAAGGAAAAAAGGGTCCAAAACTCAAGAAATCTGCAACCTTCCAGGGAAGACACATAGATATACACAAGTAGCTGTCATTTTGTAACAGTAGATACTATGTTACAGAATCCAGTGTTCAGAATTAGTTAGTCCAGCCATCAGTACTTACTCTTTAAAATATAGTCAATGCTGTAAGAAAACTCTTTTTTATCAGCCGGGTCAGAAAAGGTGTCATGTGCATTGATCATTTTTCAGTTTTCATTATGCTGATGAGACCAAACTAAACTGACACCTTTTTGCCAGGTGAGCTAGCACTCCGGAGTTTATCAACATTTCATTGATATTATTTATAATATGAGTAACAACATTGCCTAGGAATGGAGTGATAGACATAAGTCAGGTTTAATGCTACCTACTTGTAGTATCATTCTCGAGGCCTCTTTTGAATCTGTATTTAATGATTTTTTTCCCTCCCCTCCTCCCACTCCGTCATCATCATCACGAAAATAAATCAGAAGTTCTAAGTCCTGTCAGAAGCCCGCTGGGGAACTGTCTGCCTGTTTCTCCCTGCACTCTTCCTTTGAGGTTTCAGTGTAATCTTTAGTTGCTGTCAGCTCGAAGAGGAAAAAAAAAATCAACACAGTATTATGTTGAAATCCATAAGGGGCATTTTTCAGTTGCCTCCTTGGAGAGTGGGCCTGCAGGTTGGAAATGGACCATGACGCAGTTACACACTCCGATTTTCAGCTGGGGACTTATAACTCGCATTGTGGTCTGTGATACGTGGCGGGAGAGCTGGTGCTACGAGGGGCCATGTTAAATTTAAGACATGAAAAAGTAATAAGGGTGGATTCCTCCCTCTGCAAAACTAATCAGCCATCCTTGAAAGGCTCGGCATGGTAATAGCAAAATAACTAGTCGGAAGAAAAGCCACTAAGGTATCCACTCATGAAAAACTCTTGCAATCTCACTCCTCTATAGAAGAATTAAAGGCTGGCTTCCAGGATAGGCCCCATCTAACAGCCATGGACACCAACTGTAATAAATTTCAAATAAAAGGTTACAGTCAGAGAACCATCTAGAAACCTGGCCGAGATCAATGATCTATCTTGTTCTCCATCACCAGGGGTACCAAATATTAATACCTTTGCCTGACAGCTGCTCTCATGTTTTGTATCTAGATCATTCTAGTCTCAAGCCAGTTCTTTTTGTGGGAACGAGTAGTTCACATTTGATCCAAACACTCCTATCTCTTTAAACTGGCTTAAGGTATTTTTCCTCCTGGCTTCCCTGGTTTGAATTATGGTAGCTGCCCTCTTCTGTTTTAACTCTGGGACTACTCCCTTGGCCTAGCCCAAGCAGAAGACCTGGATTTTAAACAGTCTTTTAGGAGCAATTTCACCTTCTCTGAGCCTTCAGTTTTCTCATTTATAAAGTAGTATAACAATATCCTCCTCACAGGGTCATGGTGGAAATTCTTAGCTTTAAGTTTGGCTCATGGTCAGGATTCCTTTAGCACTTTCACAACTAATCACGTGTAAACAACAAAAAGAGATCAATTATTTCTGTTTCATAGTTGTGTCCTCAGTTAAAAGAAAAGAGAAATGATATACATTTGCCTTTTTCATTTGTACATAAAAATATAACTATAAACAGAATTAATTTGGCAGAATTGCAGGACACAAAGTTGACACATAAAAATCAGTTGCATTTCTATACACAAAAATGAACAACTAAAAAGAAAATTAAGAAAATGATTCCATTTATAATAGCATCAAAAAGAATAAAATACTTAGAAACAAGTGTAACCAAGGAAGCAAAAGACACACTAAAAACTACAAAACATTGCTAAAAGGAATTAAAGAAGACACTAGTAAGTGGAAAGACATCCTATGTTCATGGACTTAATATTGTTAAGATGTCACTACTACCCAAAGCAATCCACACATTCAGTGCAGTCCCTATCAAAATCCCAATGACATTTTTGCTTAAATAGAAAAATTCATCCTAAAATTCATATGGAATCTCAAGGGACCTCAAATAACCAAAACAACCTTGAAAAAGAAAAATGTTTGTCTTACATTTCCAGATTTCCAAACTTTCTCCAATGCTATGGTAATCAAAACAGTGTGGTACTGCATAAAGACAGACATGTAGAACAATGATGTGGCATAGAAAACCCAGAAATAAATCCTCCTACATGTGGTCAAATGATTTTTGACAAGGGGGCCTTTCAATGGGGAGAGGATAGTCTTTCCAACAAATGGTGTTGGGAAAATTGTATATACACATGTGAAGAATAAAGTTGGACCCTTACTTTCTGCCATATGCAAAAATTAACTCAAAATGGAGCAAAGACCTAACATAAGAGCTAAAACTATAAAACTTTTAGAATAAAACAGGGTAAAAAAAAACTTCATTTGCATTGAATTTAGCAATAATTTCTTGGATATGGAACCAAAAACACAGACAACAAAAGAAAAATAGATAAATTAGACTTCATCAAAACTAAAAACTGTGCATCAAGGGATACCCTCAACAAAATGAAAAGGCAATCTACCAGGATAGGAGAAAATATTTGCAAATCAATGTCTGATAAGGGATTAATACCCAGGATATAAAAATAATTCCTATAATTCAACAACAAATACAAATAACCCAGTTCAAAAATGAGCAAAGACTTGAATAGACATTTCTCTAGAGAAGATACACAGATGGCCAATAAGAACATGAAAAGATGCTCAACATTTCTAATCATAAAAGAAATGCAAATCAAAACCAAAATGAGTTACCACTTCACATCCCTTGGAATGACTATTGTCAAAAAACAGAAAATAAGTGTTGGCAAGGATATGGAGTAAATGGAACCTGTGTGCATTGCTGGTGGAATTGTAAAATGGTGCAGCCACTGTGAAAAATAGTATGACAATTTCTTAAAAAAAATTAAACATAGAATTATCATATAATCCAGCAATCCCACTTCTGGGTATATACCAAAAGAATCAAAAGGGGACTGGAACAGATATTTGTGCACCAATGTTTATAGCAGCATTATTCACAATAGCCAAATGGTAGAAAAATCCAGATGTCTATCAATGGATGAATGGATAAACAAAATGTGGTATATACATACAATGGAATAGTCTTCAGTCTTAAAAATTAAGGAAATCTGACACATACTAGGACATGGATGGACCTTGAAGAATTAAGCTAAGTGAAATAAGCCAGCCACAAAAAGACAAATATTGTACGATTCCACTTATATGAGATAACCGGAGTAGCCAAATTCATAGAGACAGAAAGTAAAATGATAGTTGCCAAGGGCTTGGTGGAGAGGAGAATGGGAAGTTGCTATTTAATGAGTATAGAGTTTCAGTTTGGAAAGATGAAAAAATGTGGAGACACGTGGTGGTGATGGTTACACAGCAGGGTAATGTACTTGATGCCACTGAATAGTATAGTTAAAAATGTTTAAAATGATATATTTTATGTTACATACGTTTTACCACAACTTAAAAAAAGATAACTTATTATTATGAAGGAAAAACCTTCTCAGGCTGTGACCACTATTGGACAAGGACAAATTCTGAGAATAATAAGAAATTTGAATTTTATTTGGGACATAATTTCCCCAGATATAGCTATCCCTAAGGATTATGTGAATTACACCTTTGCAAAATACAGCTATATTTCATGGATTCTATTTTAACTTAGTAGGATAGTGGGTGACCAGGTTGAGAAAAAGAAAGCATGTTTCTTTTCTTTTAAATAAGACAGTATTTTTTAGAGAACAGTGAAATGACAGGGAAATTCTGGAAAGAATCAGACTCCTTACAGGAGTGGGTGAGAATCCTCTTCAAAAATACTGAAACTAATTGTAGATGAGACTTGCAGAAGAAGAATCTTATGGATAGAGTGGTCCAAGTCCTCATTTTCTTTTACATAAAAGATTGTTTATATAAGGAACAAGAGGAATAAAAAGGGAAATCCTGCCCTAAGGTGTGGGCAGGGTGGCGCACACCCACTAGCTCTGCCCACACACAGAGCAGTTCCTGGGCACACACACGCTTTTCTCGTGGGAACGGTAGCAGCCCACTTGCCAAGGGGCCTGACTGTTGGGTGTTCACTAGCTCGGTGAGATCTCCAACCACCGGGTTCTGGCCCTCGCCTTGCCAGCTTACATACCTTGTATGTCCCCACGCTGACGGCAGGCCCAGCTCTCAGGAGCTGACTCACGTTAACTCTGCTCAGGGGATGGGTATGGGGAAAAGAGAATGTCAATGCATGAACTTAGTGTGATTCAGAAATGTCACAGGGACCAAACATATTCGAAGGCATCTTATCCTGCACATTTTCCTTCCTGCTAAGCAAATCTGTGTGGGAAGCCAAATATTAATCAGAGAAGATTTCTTGGTGAGCAAGAAATCAGAAGTCAGGCATACAATGTTCATTCACATCAGACTAGGGCAGTGTTTCTCAGCTCCGAAAAGGTTTGGTTTGCTTGTTCTGGCTTTCAGTCTAGGCACAGATTTACCTTCAGAAACTGCCCAGGTGATTTTCATGTACGACCTAGGGCTAGGAACTGTCTGCTAGATGTCCTCTGGCCAAGGTTCCCTGTCTGAACAGTGTTCGGGTACTGCCAGTGCTGCCTCAGAGACTCTTTTTTTATTTTCTGGGCAAGGCCATCTCCCCATCTTTTCCTTCCAAAATGCTCATTTCACAGAACAAAGAGGGGAAGTGACTTGCCTAAGGTTATACAATTAGGGGCAGAATCAGAACTAAAATTACAATTCTTCTGAACTTCCCTTTAGGCTTTCCTACTTCACCTTGCCTTCAGAGGGATGTACAGGGATTATATAGTACAGGATTGTCTTGAAGGCACTTAGGTCAGGTCCCTATAGCTCACATGTCATCTGTTTTGAAGTTTTTGAAGTCTCATGGGATGCTCCTCCTCTGCTCCCTGCCATACTGTGTTTTTGTCTCATGCCAACTAGTTGAGTTGTCTAATTACGTGATCATCTCAGCCATTATCTTATTTATCTTTTCACTCCTAATCTCCAGCATGTGCCAGGTTCATAAATAAGTAAATTATGTTAAGTCACTGTGCAGTAGATGTGAGGTTCTAGAGTTCAGAGAAAGGTCTGGACTAAAGATGTCAACAGAGACAGCCAACGAATGATGTGAAGGCTGAGATTCCAGCAGGGAAAGCGCTCATCTTCCAGGCTCTGTAAATCTGGCCCTGCTCCAGTCTCTGAGCCTATCTTACAAACCTGGGGAACGTTACTGCCTTATTGGATCATGTTTTGGCAAGGGCAAATGCGGAAAACATCTTGTTCACATGAGGGCAATAAACATGTACTCATTGTTTGGGAGTAATATACATGTGAACCTCCATAATAGGAGATTTTTATAAAGAACAGTCCCTTTCAAAAATTGAATTGAAAATGTGGACATTCTGTTAGTAAAAAGCACAGTAAGCTTTTCATAAGGAATCTAAGTAAATTCAAATCAGTAACAATTTTTCTCCTATTTCATGTATGCTACTTTTTTTTGAAAAACAACAAACTGTCATTTATTGTCCCAATATATATTAAGATACAGAGTTAGGAAACTTTCACCCCAAGCGCCTACACCTGCTATTACAGGGTCAGCATCACTGGTGTTTGACTTCACGGCCCAGCAGCACTGCAAAGTTCTGCAGTGGCTTCAAACACCAAAATAAGACAAAATTCTGTTTGAATAGTTTCTATGTGAACTATACTCTCATATTCTAAATGTCTGAAAGTTAGTAATTCATGTATGACATATACATAAATAACAGTTAAACTGACTATTTACCCTTTTCCCCACCAGTTTTGGTAGGTGGGTGTTTATTTTACAGGAAATGCTTGGGACCAGAAGTGTTTCAGATCTGGGATTTTTTTCAGATTTTGGAATATTTACATGTACATAATGAGCATATATAATGAGATATCTTGGAGATGGGACCCAAGTCTAAACATGGAATTTATTCATCTTTCATATATACCTTTTAAATAGCCTGAAGACAATTTTATATGATATTTTTAATAATTTTGTGCATGAAACAAAGTTTTGACTGTGTTTTGACTGTGACTTGTCACATGAGATCGGGTGTGGAATTTTCTACTTGTCACATCATGTCAGTGCTCAAACAGTTTCAGATTTTGGAGCATTTCCAATTTCAGATTTTTGGATGAGGGATGCTCAAACTGTATTTGTATTTAGACGCTCAGTCTTTTTTTGCATTTAATTATTTTATTAAAATTTAATATGAATCGCTGCTATCCAGGTGCTCAGCCTTCTTGATCACTCTCCTCAGACACACGTTATTGAAGCTGGAAAGTTTCCATGGTCCTTCTTACTATTTTTTTCAAGTTTATTGAAATATAATTGATAAATAAAAATTGTATATATTTAAGGTGATGATTGAGATATGTATACATTGTGAAATGAAATGATTGCCACAATCAAGCCAATTAACATCTTCATCACCTCATTTAGTTACTTTTGTGTGTGAGTGTGTGTGGCGAGAACACTTAAAAATTACTCTCTTAGCAAATTTCAAGTATACGATACAATGTATTATAGTCACCATGCTGTATCTTAGATCTCCAGAATTACTGTTACTTTTTATTCTTTCAAAAGGGTATAGAAATTTATTTTATCAGTTCCTTTCATTTTAGCTTTCCCATTGTCTTCAATTTCAGAATGAGAATCTTTAAATTGCTTTTTAATTTAATTTTTTATCAAATAATATTTGAACATCATGCTTTAAATTAGAATTTAGTCTATAATGGCCTATAAAAAGGTATGATAAAAAGGAGATAAGCATTTATTTTCTCCACTTAGGACAAAAAAAAACAAGAGCTGTACTGGCACAAAAGAATTCATCTTCTCCAGTTTTGTAGCAAATTCAAATGCTTTGGTTCAAAGAGAAGCAGTGGACCAAATTTCTAGGTCTTCATTACCAAAAGCACAAAGTCAATTTGGAGGATCACTTTCTTCTGTTCCTTCTCTTCATTCCCATTGGCACAACAGCAAATATATACCTAAAACAGTGAGATTAAATTGAGATGGGTCTCAATAGCAGTCATATAAGGTTATAGAATCAAAGAAATCTAGAATTAGGAATAATTAATAGAGCATTTCACTTAGGGATGGCAAATATATGATGAGTGATCTGGATCCTCACCCCCCAGACATCACTAATCAATTATTGGGCCAAAATGTAGCCCTACACAGTGCCCTCAGCAGCCACTACCATATAATTGTGGTTGCCAATGATGTCCCACTTAATCTAACCATCTTACCTTATGAAAACATTAAGGCCCATAAAGGTGAAGTGATTTGCCCAAGGTCATTCAGTGACTGGCAGAGCTGGAACTGGAAGCCCTATTCTGTATAATGTAAAAATCCATTCTCTTACATGTCAAGTCTATTGAAAATGACCCAGAGTCCAGCAAAGGCACACGAAGATCTATACAGGATAAATCATTTCTACCTGGAAAGACATACAGGTGTATATGGCATCAGGAAACCCAAAGGAGCAGCTAGGGACAGACAGCAGAACATTACTGTTCCTCCTTCTTTTCCAAGGAGAAGGCAGGAGATAGGGAGGAAAAGGAACATCTTTCCACAAGTCTTATAATTGTAGAATCCTTGAATCTGTCCCACCAGGTATTGAGGAAGGAAAATGTCCCCATTTACAAGCAGCAGTCCACAAGAGGGGCCACCTAACTCCCTTGCTGCTTGTTCAGATTCCCAGGATTTGGAAGTTCTTCAGAAACTATTCACTTTCTAAAAACTTTTTTACTGTTTGTACAAGAGCTGGTGATAATGAAATGATTGGTTGTGGTGGAACTTTGATCAGACTTAGGAGTAAAAAATTACCAAGGTGAGAAGTGTGGCTGGTTGTTAAGTTCTTTCTGAGAAAGCAGAGTTCCCATGGCTATGGCTGCACCAACTCGGAAGTCCCCAGTTAGGATGTTTGATCATGAGGGAAAGGTGTGAAGTAGGTGTGGCAGCAAAGGAGCTAATTCCGATTGAGTTTTCTTGCCTTTCCCTTTGAACTCTGGATGAGGTTAATGGTTCCTGTAATTCAGAGTGAAAATTGATGGCCGACAAAGCTCTTGGAGAGACCTCAGGGACTTGAAACCTAGGCTTTGAGTGCTTTTAAAGGACTGAAAGAAAGGTGGCA
The DNA here is from genome assembly GCA_963575035.1 of Avahi laniger. Taxonomy (NCBI): domain Eukaryota; kingdom Metazoa; phylum Chordata; class Mammalia; order Primates; family Indriidae; genus Avahi; species Avahi laniger. The sequence goes on from CAUYSK010081747.1 coordinate 22,611, forward strand.
AGGGGCAAAGGCAGATCTTGAACATTATTTGTTTTTACGTTTTTTGAGACAGGGCCTCACTCTGTTGTCTGGACTAGAGTGCAGTGGCATCGTCATAGCTCACTGCAACCTCAAACTTCTGGCCTCAAGTCATCCTCCTGCCTCAGCCTCCCAAATACTTTGGTGTTAAGATTACAGGAGTGAGCCACTGTTCCTGGCCTATAACTTATTTTTATCCAGGATTACTTGCCCCCATAAAGTGCCATGAAACCCTTCTCCACTAAACAGAAATAGACTTTAAGATGCAGGCATAAGCACAATCTGAGGCACGGAGAGGATTAGGAGCAGCTTGGGAGACAAATGTGAAAGTAAGACCAAACTTTCCTTCACCAAAGAGTGTGGGTATGGGGAAATATTGTTTCCACCTGGGATAGTCTAAGTATGGTTAGCTGTTTTGAGTTGAACTCTCATCTTCCCACAGAATTCAATAATTGGCAAATGTAATGGCTGTGGGATTAAATAAAAGGAAGGGTGGTGTCTTAAACCTCTTTGGTACAGGGCGTCTGTTTACAGGCCCGCGGGCATTCCATGCCAGTTGATACATGGCTTTTGGTTTGGCAATATACTGGTATTGGATCTCAGAAAAGGAATAATGATGCCATAGATTTTGTCAGTCGTCCGTGGTTCTTTGGGGGATGTCTCTTTCTTTCACCCAGGTTGGAAGAGCCAGAAATTAATTGAATATACAGCTCGGACAAGACCACCTATCACTTTTATTGTTACATGTATGGAAATATTACCATGTGCTGAGCACACAAGCACGAGAACATGCACATTCTTGTGTTCTTCCTCACAACGCATCCTTACTGTTGTTGGGTAATACTCCCATTTTCCAGTAAGAGACTGAGATTCAGAGAAGTCAGGGCCCCAGCCCAAGATCCCACAGCTGTAAGAGTTAGAGCAGAGATTAGAAGTCAGGTCTGGTTATCCGGGTAAGATGGTGGACGAGAAAAACCGCCAGCCGGAGTGTCTCTGCAGGAAAGATTTTAGAAGAAAGTGAAAAAAAATAAACAGGCAGACAAACATAGATTGGATGAGGGTCAGAAGGAAGGGTGTCTGAAACTACAAGAGACTCCACGGGAAGACATTGCAGAGGAGAACTGGAAGGAGAAAGGCCCCCAACAGGCTTGGAGACCAGCGACAAGGGTAGGTGGAGCGGTTAACTTCCCTCTCCCTTGCATCTCGGACTGCTGGTGGGCTCATGAGCGTCTGGAGAGACCTGCCGACACCAGCCCAGAAACGGCTGCTGCCAGTAAGCGGTGTGCCTCTTGTGGACAGGGCACCAGGCTCCCAGCTCCCTCGAGACACCTCCTGGCCCACAGACCCTAGCTGATCAGAAGGTGCCATATTGCTTCGTTCACCCCTTCCTCTTCCCTTTCCCTTCCCTCCCCATGGCTGCAGACAGAGACAATTTAGCCACAATCCGGAGGCATCTGCAGGGAATGG
>CAUYSK010081753.1:0-14887 GCA_963575035.1 Avahi laniger
TGTGCACCACCCAAATGATGGACATATTTGAAACTCGGACTTAGGGAGGGAGGTGGGGGCAAGGGCAACATATGTAACAGAAACATCTGTACCCCCATAATATGCTGAAATAAATTTAAAAAATTTAAAAAAAAAAAAAAAAAGCTAAAAAGTAAAAAAAAAAAAAAAAAAAAACCCTCCTTTGAGCACCTGACAAAGGACCCAGTAGACCCCAGGTCTAGAACACCAGTCCAAAGGATAATCTGCTGCTTTTACCAGACTCTTAAATCCTGTTCGTGTGACAGTGGAGGTGCCTATACAATATTCTGTCCAATTCACATTTCATAAACAGCTGCCCTTTCAGCAAGGGAAAAATAATTTCTAACATCCTTTGCCCTAATTACCATATTCTTTAGGACTAATCAGAAACAAAATTAGCTAAAGTGCTTGTACTAAGTAGATTCTTTTATATACTTATTTTTATTTTATTTTTTATGCTTTAAAAAATGTTTAATTATGGAAATCTCAAATACATTCTAAAGTAGAGACTAGTGTAATAGCTTCCCATCACCCATCACCCAGCCTCAACAATTATCAACTCTTAGTCAATCCTGCTAATCTCTACCCTGACCTCATACCCAACCCAAATGATGACTTATTTTAAAGCAAATACAAAACATCACATCATTTCATCCACAGATCCATTAGTATGAAGCTCTAAAAGATAAAATAACCACACTTTAAGACCATTATCACACCTTAAAAATTAAGAATATTTATATAATAAAAATGTTTTCTAATGCCAACTACCCACAGTGTACTACTTTACACTTTTTCAACTGTACCCCAGAGCAAACATTACCTCTACTTCTCAGAATCCCTCCAGAAAATAGCTCTTTCAACACCTATTTATGTGAGCCCACCACAATCCCCCACCAAATTACAACACATTTTCTTCCTTTATCCATCACAAATTCTTAAATTTAAACAAATTACTCCCTGGGGCCTTGCTATCCGCCTACCAGACATGCCAGGACATGTTTGGATTCCAGTTTAGGCCCAGTGGGATCCCTCCGATACTCAAGTACAGGTATTATTAATATATAATGAATCAACCAAAGCAAAACAAAATCCCATAAAATCTGGATACAAATGATGTCTTTAATTATGTCCTTATATTGATTGGATGAAGTCATGTCTATTCACTAAAACACCCAATATTTATGTCCTAAGGATCAGGTTCAATATTAGGTAAAAATTTGGAACTATACAGTTAAGCCTCGTAGTCTTCAACCTTCTAATTGTGTATCACTCCCCCCACTTGCCTCTGAAAGAGATCAGAACGTGTTACTTTAACATAAGGATTATTTTAAGCTGAAGGCAACTGAGAATCGAAAGATGTAGGAAGAGATCTGTCTTCCCCTTATCTGCCTAAAAGTCTTATCATTGAAGATGGGGAGTTAACACCAAGATGAGTTTGCATAAATGGACCTTACTACAATAGCCTGTGTCTTCCATTAGTTTCCTCCACATATTTCCTAGTCACTTCCCCACACACAATTTATCATCCCTCAAAGCCCAAACCCTCCTTCCTTTGTTAAAAGGGTATGTAACCCCCCAAGTCTAACTACTTCTATGAGTTTCACTTATTTTCTGTAAACTCCTATGCATGTAAATATTAATCAAATTTTGTGCCTTTTCTCCTATTAATCTATCTTTTGTTAGTTTAATTTACAGGCCCCCATGAGCTGAACATAAAAGGGTAGAAGAAAAGTTTTTCCTACCCAACACCTCCTTGGGCCTCCATATTTTCTAATACTAGGCTATTTCCAGCCCTCACCCTTCCGGCATTCCAAATTCTGCAAGGCCCTTTTCTCAGGTAGCTTTTCAGAGACAAAAATTCTGAAATAATTTATACTTAGATATGATTAACTAATAACAGCTTAATATACTATATTTCTAATATTTAACTAAAGATACATAATCAAATTACTAAAACTTTGTTGGGAAAAGCACTACATTTATCACTTGTAAAGCATATCAATTTAAAAAATGTAGAAAAGGGAAAAACTTTTTTTTTTTACATTATGATATTGCCTCTCCCTGGGAAAAATAGAGCTATGTTTTAAACCAAATGAATAACTCTCTAATGGTACAATTTCAGGTGGTATGATTGGGTGGTGGGAGAGAGAACAAAGGAGCTGTCCCAACGTCTCAAATCACTCCCCAGGATGCTACTTTCTGACTTGAGTCTGGAGTGTGAGCAACTACTGCTGTTTTCATAAACAAAATATTAGGCAGATATACATTTAACTCTCAATTAGCCTCAGTAACTGGGGTCAGGAAATGCTTGACTACTCAAATACTCTGAGAAATCAGATTACTAAAATGCAGTCACTGGAAAATAGAGAACAGACTAAGGGGACACCCTCCTTTTACCATGTGACGAAGAAGAGTGCAAAACTCTCTCTCTTTTTTTTTTTTTAAGTACAATCAGATTTGTCTACTCTCTAATGGAAAAACTTACTTATTTTAACTTTATCCCCTCATCCGTTCAGCACTCGATTCCCGGTCAGCTGGGTTAATGACCAAAGAGCAGGATGACAAGAAATTGGGAGGCCTAGATAGTCCAGCGACTTAACAATCAAGACATCATGTATTCATCCCCTCTGCCTCCTGAAGGCTCAGTGTTGGGGCTCAGGATACACCACCCCAAAATATGACTGCAGGAGACCAGAATATGTCATCCCAAAATAGATTTCTTTGGCATATTTTAAGCTGGGTATTCTGAGAAACTGCTAACACAGGAGTAGCTCTGAAAAGCTGTCTTTTAGTAAAGGAAATTTACATCTGGAAAGGAAATCTACGTGAGTGAGTATCTGTCTCAGGAAGAGATAATTTTTATTACCTGAAGACTTTTCATCCTCATAGCAGACGGCCTTTGTTCACCACACATTTCCTCCCCGCGCCCTCCCCATGGCTCGTTTCTGCCTCCCCCCAGAGACGCTGGGCCCCGTTCCTTCCTGGGGCTCAGGATGCTCTGTAAGCTTCAGTCATCTGACCCTTCTTGGAGTCTCATATTTTCTGGGACTCCCATGCATATGTACGTAATTAGATATGGTTTTTCTCCTGTTAATCTGTCTTATGTCAATGCAATTTGTAGCCCAGCCAAGGAACCTAGAAGAATGGAGGGAAGCCATTTTTCACTCCCCTGCACCAGCTTCTTCCACCGGATGGAAAGTTCTATGGGCCCTTCCATAGTGTGTAATGCGCCTCCTTTTTCCACTGTCTTATTAACTACCGCCATCAGCAACAATGAGAGTTCAAAGACTCTGGAATAAAGGCCGGGATCAATCCTGGGGAGAAAAGATAGGAGGGCAAGTTCCCGTCAAAGCCCTATCTCTGATGTCCATCCTTGAGGTGAATTCCTCCCATAATGAGATGTCAGCTTATTTTTCTTCTTAGGTCTGCACATGGAAAAGGAGCCAGACTGGCAGATAACATACTCGAGGGGTCCTGGCTAAGTGTACAGGGATGTCCTGTGGCTTGTTGGAGGTAGCTAGCAGGTTGCAGTCTCTCCTCTTGCATTTCTTTGCCCCGCTATCTCAAATAATCGAGACTGGGAGGGGCAGAGGACGAAGAATAAGCACAAAATAAAAAGGTCAGTCTCCAGATGAGACATCGACATATTTTCATAAGCCATCTGCCGACTCCCGCGTCTGGGGAACCATCACGTTGTCTGAGAAGGATAAGTGGGCTAGTTCTTGGACAGAATAAAGATTAAAACAGCTCCAGTGAACTTTACCCATTGACCTGCCTAAAGACAGGCCATTAGACAACAGAAGGAATTTCCAAAGATGTGATTCAGTACAAGAAGCACTGTTTCCAAGAAAGGCAAAACCAGCTTCAGATGGAAAAATGTGGCTTAAGTTTCTTGTTTTTTTTGTTCTGTTTTGCCTACAAAGAGTCTATAAATCACTGACTTCTCTGTGCCTTTCTCTGTACCACACAGGGCAGTTTGCCCACAGAGGGGGCGGAAAAAAACCCCTCTGTCCTTGTCAGATTAAATAGCAGCTCAAGTCTGGGCACCACACACCCAAAAGGGGACAGGCGGAGTGTGGGGCTCTTTCCAGCCATGCCAGCGCCAGCCTCTCGTCCTGAGCAGTGGCCTGCTGTGGGCTCCCTAGCAGAGCCAGGCACGCGTTCGACTGCCCTCCTTTTCTCTAGCTGTGAACACCCAGCATGTATTTCCTGTGACACAACCCTGAGCCACAAGTTCGAGTAGGGGGTCCGGAGAGACCCCATGCAGATAACTGGCTGACCATCAGGTGGTCACCCAACCTGTGCCCTGCAAACAAGCCAGCTGAGTGGCTGTGCAAGGAACCCAGGATGTCACCAGGAGGTTTCCTATTGTACTTTTGCATTTTATTCTGCTTCAGGCCATAGGTATCCGATGCAGTTGAATACCCTGATCCAGATAAAACCTTTTCCTTCCAGAGCCCTCTGGGGTAAGTAAAAAGCCCCTTCTACCTCCACTGACAACCATTTTAGTAGTATGTTCTCGCACCTTCCGATGCAATACAAAAGGATTTTTTAAAGAAGCAGATGACCTCTTTACAAAAAGCAATCGGCTAAGAGTTCGAAGCAGCGCGGAGCTGACTGCACTGCATACGCCACTTGCTCAGTGTTAACACAGTTGGTACAAATCATTATTTAAATGTCTTATTTCAGCTCTTTTATCTGTTAAGTTTTTACTTCTGGTCAGGTGAAGTAGTTTCTCTGGAAATGTAAGCTTAGTGATTAACTGAGTGATTTCAGATCTCAGAGCGACAGCGTGTGCTACTTTAAATTAAGCCCAGAAAGCATGAATGTCCTAAATCAATATCTTCAAGTTGTTTGGACCTGCTGTAAGAAACACATTTCATATCACACCCGAGTCCGCACTCTCACGCGGATGTGTGACTGAAGCAACTTTCGCAAAGCAGTAATCACCTTTGTCACTTCCTAATCAATTTTTTCCTTTAAAAAAATGCTGCTGCAAGTTGAAACCCACTAAATTGAGTTAATGGCCCACTAATGGGATGAGACTCACAGTTTTTTAAAAATCCTGCTTTAAATTATGTTTAGAAAAAACTGCTAAAAATCTCCTTTCTATTCCTCTCATATCTAACGCCTCTGACTGAAAGCCTAGGCATCGCACATTATTAGAAATGCATCCTTACGCTTTAGGGGTGAGAGAAGTGATGAGGGCTGGGAAGGATAAAAAATAAAGGGCATAACCAGAAAGTACGAGATGAAAACTTTTACAGAGGTTGAGGAAATGGCTCCAAAACTCCCCCAAAAGTTGCCTCCTACCCCTCATTCAGCCAGTGAGTCCTGGAGTCTGCTCAGTTCCTCGCAGGGACAAGGCTCTGTGGCAGCCTCCTGGTGGGGCAGGCTGGACAGAAAATTAACTGGACTTTTTGTCGCCTGCATATCCACCGCCTCAGACAGACACGGTACACACAGCTGGGGGCTGAGGGATTAGCCAGGGCTGAGGCTGCCTCTCTGCTCTTACTTCCAGGAGACAGATGTCCCAGCGCCCAAATGCCAAGCTCTCACCCGGTGTGGCAGAGGAAGGCCTGAGCTCTCCTCCCACCCTCCCACGGGAGAGGGAAGAGAGGCTCCTACAGCAGAGGCCCAGCCCGAAGCACCACGAAATTTCTCCAGCCAAGCCCTGTTTACCCAGCCTTAAAACAGTTCTGATAAAAAGCAGAACAAGAGAGCGGAAATTACTTATATTCAACAGTCTGAATTTCAGTATTGGTAAATTGTAATATATCTTACATCCTGGTGGGGATAAACAGTCTATAAAGCACCATTTCCCAGCTCCACCATTCTCTCTCCATTTCCTCTCATGACAAGAAAGAAGGAAGGGAGGGAGGGAAGGAAAGAGAGAGAGAGAAGGAGGAAGAGGAAGAAGAAGAAGAAGGGAGGGAAGGAAGGAAAGCACTAAAGCTAGGATCTAATCAGATCTCAACTCTGTTAAACCCAGAAAATTTTTCCTCGTATCTTTACAACAGATCTTTTAAGTCCATATGGGGCTAAAAATATTTGGCATCTTAGCTGGCTGTCTTTTAAAATGTAAAAATAAACTGAAACTAATGTAATTTATGCTAAAATGTAAAATACACTTTTAGTGCCTTTCTAGAAGTGATAAGAAATAATCAGGTATGAAGGTATGAAGACCAAAAAGGTATGAAGACCAAACCGTTACCTTTTTTGTCTAAAATAAGCCCTGTGGATTTCCTACTCTTAAATCATTTCCTTCAGTCACTTACCCTATTGGCTCAGTTTGTGCCCCTTTTTCAATTAATCTGAATGCCCAAAAGTGACCATAGCCAACATTAGAGTTAATCGTTTCTTTTCCAAAATGACTCTGCTGTTTTTGGAATGGGGGAGGCAGGCCAGTGGGCAGGCAGGAATCCAGTAACTTAGCGGGGGTGTCAGGCAAAGGCTACAAATGTTTTGTAGAGAATTAAACATAAAGCAAACTCGACCTCTCTCCATTTAATTCCAAAGGCCTTCAGACCTTCTCTTAATGGCATCTCGACGCCCTTGAAGACATCACTTCAACTGATTGCCTGTTCTGTTCCTGTTGCCAGAGTACGTGTTAGCAGACTCTATTTCACCTCCCGACAGGCAGTGTTTTCAAGCCAATCTTGAGGGACGTGTTTAACTTGAGAAGTCTAAGATAAGTGTTTATACTCACATCCCATTTTGATCTTTCAGATATAACTTAATGTTTTATAGGTTATCAGCAGGGCGCCTTTTATTTTCTTCTCCCAGTAGGAATCCAAGTTTACATAAGTTCACACTCAGAATTTCCTGATATCAGAAGTGATGACACGTACATACAAGTATATACATATTTTTAGAAGCTCATTAAAAACTTCAGCTCAGAGTCAAAATGAAGCCATATACCCCTTTTCCGAAGGAAGAACATTCTCAGTCATGGAAATTAGCTTGATGATAAGGAAAATGTACAAGTTATATCCATGTTTCCAAGAAGGCCACCACCAATTTGGCATTTGTCACTTCCCAGAGCATCTCCCTAGGCCACGTTTTCTCTGAGAATAGTCATGTCATGAATGTGCTACTAGCAATCAGAAGAACTGGCTCCAAAACACCAGCTTTGTCCTTGATTAGCTATGTGTCTTTGAACACACCAGTAAACCTCTCTTGACCTCTGTTTCTTTAGATACACAGGAGCACACACACAAAATCTCACCTGAAAAATGCCAGTACATGATTAGATGATTGCTAAACCATTTTCCATCTGTAACATCCTATGCTGAAAACAGGAATCATCTTAACTCTTAACAAGTACATAGGGGTTAAAAATCCCCAAATTGTCAGAGTTCCTCTAACACCTAGAAAATGTCTCTTGAATTTGGAACAAAGGTTAATTTTATACCAAGGCTCACAACTTTCAAGACAGGGTCTTTCCTTCCTTCCTTTGTTTTGACAGACAGTCAATAAAATTTATTGAACATCTGCTACACACCGAGGAACTGTTTCAGGCCTCAGTGAACCTCAGAAAGAGGACAACAGATTTAAAAGTTAGCAGTTCTATAAAGAAGTGGGAGACAGGCCGAAAGCAGAAGAAAGAGAAAAGGAACATGCCAGCATACTCCTTCTGATATAGGGGCCCCAATTTTTCCTACCATAAATACCTACGAAGTTATAGGACACTAAGTGCTGAAAGGCAATTAGAAGAATGTGTAGTTTTTTTCAAAGACTTTATTTGTGAGCATTTGTAGGTTCACAGCAAAATTGAGTGGAAAATCGAGATTTCCCATATACTCCCTGCTCTCCACACAGGCACAGGCTGCCCCAACGTCAGAGTGGCACATTTGTTACAATGGATGAGCCTACATGGACACATCATTGTATTCACTTTTTCAAAAGATGAAATTCACATATAACAGTGATCACGATAATACAAAATTGCCATTTAATCTTTAGGATGTTTAATCTGTTTCTTCCATTCTAACTTAATCCTAATCTTTAATCCTTAAGGAATCAGAGAGGAAAGCATTATGACCTAAACTGCTTTCGAAAGCCTGGGATCTACTGGTAAACCCCGGAGGGTCACATCAGGAGAGGAAAAAGTCCTTCCACTTCTGGAGCAATGATAATAGTGAGGACCACTCTTGGCGCCCAGGGCGACTTTGGGGTATTCTCCCAACTCTTTCCCTTCCTAATCCACTATCCCCAACACACACATACACCAAAATATCATTCCAACTCAGAGAGCCTGCATAAACTCTTCCTCTGACCAGGAGGTTGAGGGACCATTTTTTTTCCTCTTTTCTTTCCCCCAGTAACTGCACAGTAGAGGGACCATTTTCTAAAGATCCTTTTAGACCCTTGGTAATCCTAATTTAGCCATGACCCCAACATGGGAACCAACAATGTAGGTATTCTCAGAACTAAGAGACAACACACCTCCCACTGCACTGCTTGTCCCTCTGTACTGCCGACCACTCCCATCTCCCCCTACACACACCTGGGTCCTCTCGGACCACCTGATCTTCATGTCATTGATCACTTCCTAATTTAGCTAGCTGGCAGGATTCGGAGGCCCTCCCCAGTCCATAGACATGTTATATCTGTCCCACACCATGTTTAAACATCCGCGAAGATATTTAGATATCTATCTTAAAGCCCTCAGCCCAGGTTCATGGCAGTGATCAGCTGAAGATGAACAGACCTTCCAGCTCCCCACAATACCCAGTCTGGGGACAGGTACCATTTACTGTCCCTCTGGGGCTGCTGTTTTCCAGAGCTAGCCCCTCTTATAGGGGCACCCGGTCCCCCTAGCACCATTTCAAGTCACCACCTCAGATCTCCACGGTGGGAGGAGTTCACATTTACCTAGAAAAACTATATGTGGTCTAGGTGGGGCAAGACTGGCTTTCTCACAGCAAGCGTTACCAGAAATACCATGAGGAACCCAAAAGTTCCGTATCTTCTACTATTTGAATCATCTTCACAGACAAAACCTATTCTTTACCTAGACTGTGGGTTTACTGAGCTAGAAATGAGATGTCTCCTTTTGTATCCACAGACATCAGGGAAGGATAAGGACAGCAAAGGAAGAAAGGGGGACAAGAAGAAGGAACAATATTTATAGAGGACAAGCAGTAATCTCCCTATTAGTGATTTCAAAAATTAAAATTCATTATACTTGCCAAAATGATATGAAAATACATAGTAAAGCCCACTAAAAATATGGGCTCTGCCCTTTAGTTTTAACACATCAAAAACAAACCCAGGAACAGATATGAGCAAACTTAACTTTCCTTTCCTTGTCCCCCAAGTCAATTTTAAATGAGTGTTTATATTTACTAGGCACAGAATTGGCGTATCTTTCTTCTCCTTCCTCATGGGCCTATGGGCAACATCACTAATAGACTGGGACGCCATTCTACACCAATCCTGGTAAGCCTTTAAATTCTACTCACTATAGGATATGTTAGACAGCCCAACACCTGGAGCTGGCTGGCAAGGGGAAGCTGCTTCCCACCTGGCCCCAAGAGCCTCTTAATACCTTCTGGACACTAAGGAACAGCTAATACGTGTGGTAACAGGGATATGGTGGAGGGAAACAGTGGGGGGAAACTAGGAAGAAATGTAACTTTCTTTACCTTTCTTTAAAGGAAAGTTAAATGCTTCCCAAACACAGAAAGGGCAAATCTCACTTGCTGTCACTGATTCTTGAAGGTAACTGGGTTTGTGTTTAATTATGCTAAGAGAACTAGTAGTCTCAAATGTCTAGTTGATGATTGGAAGTAAGCCCTGGGCTAAGTGGTCTCTAAAGGGTAGACTGCGGGACTAAGAGGCAGAAGGCAACAAAGGTACAATAGCTGCGTCTGTGCAATCCACACAGTTTCTACCACCTTATTTCCCCACGCCCACTCGCCCCTGAGTGGGGGGCATTTATACTTAATAGAGACCTATCTATAGCTGCAAAGTTTTGTCTCAAATATGTATCTTGGCAGGCAACAGGAAGAGAGACTTGGAGAAGGAAGTCATTGTTAAATCACATAACAGAAATAACCATTTATTCCTCCTAAGCTTGCCATTAACATGGACGTGAAATAGCTAACCCAGTGCTCAGTACTGGGCGAGGCTGCTGATTCAAATTCAACCATCATTTATTGAGTCTTACTATCTGCTTTGCCTTGTGGCAGAGGCTTTTATATAAATTGTCTTATTTAACTCTCAAAACAACCCTATGTGCTAAGTCTTCTTAGAGCCATAATTCAGATGGTGATTCTGAGGTTGCCCGGTTAGCATAATAAGCAGCACAATTCTCAGCATGCAGCACGGAATTCTGAAACCAGCTCTGGGTAGAGGTGGCCAGCTGACAACTAAAGAGTCCTATCATTCCACAGACACAGTTTGGCTCACACAATTTTTTTTTAAGGGGGTACATTTAAAATCTGACATATTTCCTATAAAATATCAGATTCACTATTTCTTTGAAAACTGAGAAGACCTGGCAACATTAGGTCCACATGGCAACACTTAGCAGGAGCTGAAGAGAAAGCAGCTGACTTGATTCCATGGCAAACGTCTGCCCCCTGGGCTACCTCAACTTCCAGCCACCCCCCCACACACACCCTCCCCCATGCCCTGGGAAGGCACACTCAGGAAACAAAATGGCCTCACTCACTATGGAACAGCTTAGCCCCTGGCCAGAGAACATACCTTTGTTCTTTACTTATCCAGAACTTTAATTTAGTTCATCCTTCACCAATTGCCTACCCAGAGTCAACTGTTAACACTCATTCTCACTCCTTTTCAAAGTCCTCTTTTCTTTAACAAGTGTGTCACTTCTAGTTGACTTTTCACCATGGTCCTTTCCACACTGTTGACACACTGAGTGGACACCTCACCCAGCTTCCAGCCCGGAGTCATCGTTCAAAAGAAGAGCAGGATTTTCTGAGGGCTGGCTAGGGTCCAGGCAGCTATCAAATCCCTGTGACACTAAAACCAGGCATGCTGACTGACAAGAGGAGTTTAACACTTCCGTAGCACCATCAATTCCTATTTTTCCACAATCACATCCATTGCTATTTACCTACTTTATCAATCATTTTGCACTTTTCAGACCAAAAAAAAAAAAAAATGACAAGTAAAAAGAAAATCCAAAGAATATTTTTTTCTCCCGAATTAGCAGATACACCATATTAAAACAAGGAAGCGTTCAACAAAAATCTCCGTATTTCTTCCCACCCATTCTCTACCCAGCAGGGTGACATGAAAAATTGCAGAGAAATGTAGAGTCCAAAGCATAATTCTTGCATAAGCTTTAAAAGCACTGCTTGATATGCAAAGACACAAAAAACAACAGAAAAAAATGTGCTATATTAAATGACAAGCAAAAACTTGATCACTGAATGTTAATCATTATTTCAAAATACAGGAAGAAAGGCTACAGCTGACAGATCAAGAGTTGGCAGCATTGTGTATTGCTAAATTCTCTGTGAAGTAGCCTTATAAATTGAACCTTTTGGTAAATTCATTAACTAGCTGGACTCAGTCTCAATTTGCCTTGCAAGGAATTTTGTTCATTGGCTAATAATGCTAGCAACATCCTAGCATGTGTTTACTCATACACATTAGTTCACTTAAAAAATTAGCAGTCCTAAAAGACTCAGTCCGGGGAGTCATACTGACGTATAGGACATAGCCATCCCATATTTTCCATGTGAACACACTCTTTTCCGTTGCATCTGGCTGAAGGCACTGCCTAGTATTTTAACATTTGTGACTCACGTTGTAGAGGCAACACTGTTGCTGAAACAAGTTCCGATGATTGAAACATAAGCCATCAAGCCCCGGGCCTCCCAGAAGCTCCAAGTTGTCTTTCTGTGCCTCTGCCTTTGGATATCACAAAACGCTGCTCACTGATTCTCTTCCCCCCACCCAACTGTTATTGCTTTAAACTTATTTAAGGACGCTGCCTAAAATTAGCTTTGTACATAGCAGTTTAGAAACCAATATAAGAATTAATTAAATGAATAAGTGCACGAATTTATCATAAATCAGAAAACGCAAAGAAAACTGGAACTTGTTAGAAGTTTTTAAAATAATCCTTTCATAGAAACACTAATGAATGCTCACTTCATCTGGTCTCATGAGTAAGGATTCAAGGTCAGATGAGGAATATCTGATTATTAGACAACCTCTTTTCCATATTAATGGAAACAAATCAAACTCTCAAGTAATATGAAAGCTGTTTTTCTACTTTGGGGAATATATAAAAACCCGATTAGTGTTGAATTCTTCTATGAAAGGATGCTTTGTCTAACACTGCCTGAGCACATGGTGACTGTACAGAGGGTGGGGATGAGGAAAGAGATGACAAATCCACAGGTAATGATCAAAGAAGTTTAGTGCAGGATTTGGAATTTGCTGTATGTGCTCTGCAATGCATACAGGCTGCATGAAGAGTAAAGATCAATTACTGAAAGCAGCTAACTTCAAATTCAACAAGCAATATCACATTCTGCTGTGACAAAAAGTTTGCTAAAAGCTATACTTCTGGCCACAGTATTAGGGAAGGAAGCCAGCATTACTAAAGACAAAATTCACTAAAATATTTTGGCTTCAGTTGGAACAAAAACAACATTCTCTTTTAAGGAACTGATATTGTAGAGACTTGATGATATTCTAGGAAATGAAATGAGATAATGTTTTCAAAATAGCCCCATGATAATGTCAATGAGTAATTTCAGTTCTTATCACCATATTATGTGATTCATGAGCAGTTCTGATACTGAGGCAAGAAAAGGTGTCACGGTGTTTAAAAAAAAAATCAATGCCTCCCTCTCTCTGGGGGAAACAGAGAACAAACAACCACTGCTGATGGATAAAAACCTAATACTTCTCGATCATGGAGGGGAAATGTCTGAAAATGAGTTTCATTGTTTCTTAGCAAATGCTGACTCAAAGATCTTGGCCCAGTGTCCATTAACATACGTATCTCCAGCTTCTTTATCAGAGGCAAAACAGGATCCTAGGTCATGCAGGCTGGAAGAGACTTACAGGTCACTTGGCCCATGGCTGAACTGACACATAGATGCCCAGTAACTTTCCTCAATTACAAAGCACACGAATTGCAGAGTCAGAGTTGCAGAACTAGGTCTTCTCTTTTCTCATCTTCCTTCTCCTATTTCTCTTCTTTTAAAAATGATATAGACCAGGGTAGAAATATTACTGAAGCCAAGTTGCAAATCTACAAAAGTATCAAAAGCTACCCACCCTGGTTCCATTTTCTTACCTCCCATTCACTTGTCACATATTGTAACTATCTTGGGGACACTTTCTACCGCTGCCTACTTCAGAGCTTTCACATCTTCTTTGTTGGTTCCTCCTGCTTCCAAGCCAGAGCTAGGGGCTCCCTTGACTCCGCTCCTATAGCTACTTTCTGCTTTATGTGTCACCGTAGTTATTTCCTTGTTGTTTTTTAACCATCTGATAACCTTTCTATCTCTTCCCACACCTGCAACACTGTGATTTCTTGGAAGCTGTGGTTTTGTCTTATTCATCTTTGCAGATGCCATTACACCCAGCCCTTAAGGAAGGTCAATAACTATTTACTGAATAAATAAACAAATGTTACCAAATTTTTGTTACTCTGAATGTTGGGGGGAAAAAAACCAGACAGCCAAAGTAACATGATGACACAGGATTATATATCTAGGATATATAAATATTTTCCAAATGGCAAAAGATTGCAATTTGGTGCCATATAATTTCTGTCATTAACAAAAAAAAAAAAGGACTGCTAACTCTCAGACAGATACACAGCAAAAGTCTGCACATAGTCTCTGCCCCAATGCCCTTCCCCTCCCCCCTCTTATTCGCTGCCCACCCATGTCCAAGGCTAAGCTCCAGCATTAGCCCTCGACAGGACTTTCCTTCACTCCTTTGGTGACCCCAGGGCCCTCTATCACACCCTCCTCTGGGGTCTCTCAGCATTTTATCTCTACTTCTTGTGCTGTTTATCTCATTATTGATTGTGTTTTCCTTAAGTAAACATTTTATCTCTTCTACATTATTAAGCAACTTGAGGAATGGGTTTCTATCTTCATACTCTGAAGATGCCTAATATAGCATCTTGCCCAAGGCAGGTTCTTGGTAAACAGTTATTTGAATGGCTAAAACAGGAAGTTGGATTCCTTCGTTAAAGACAGCAAGCCACAAACAAATCTTCATCTGAAAAATGAAGAGAAGGTCCCTTCCAGCTGGGACATCTCATGACCTGGGTATGAGCACTGGCCAGGACCTCACATAGATCAGTAGGTGCAGAATAGAGGGAAGCAATGAGCATCTATCATGAGGAACTTTTTAGACAGCTAAGAAGAAGGCCTAACTTGGGCTGGAGGTCAGAGAAGACTTTCCAGAAGAGGTGACCCCTGACCTGAAGCTCAAAGATGGAGTTAAACAAAGAGAAGGAAGGACATTATAATTGGAGGGGGACGGCACAAGCACAGGCTTAGAGGTAAGAAAATAGACCCTTTTTGGAAATTGCAGTGTAGGGTATGAGATGGATGGTGAGTGACAAAAAAGGAAGCTAAAGAGGTAAGACCTAGCTAAGTCAACAGAGCTCTATACACTTCTACCTCGCTGTTGAAGAGCGTGGAGCTGTTGAAGGATTTCATGCAGCATAGTAATGTGATCACCCAGGAAGCAGCGTGGGAAGTGGATCGGAGGGTCCTAGACAGGAGGGAGAATGATCCGTTATGGCTACTGCAGCATCTATGTAAAATGGGAGGAGCTCTGGGGAGGAGAACATGAAAAGAGAGGAATATTAAGGTTAATATCACTTGATGACTTATCCAGAATGGGA
>CAUYSK010081754.1:0-15255 GCA_963575035.1 Avahi laniger
GCACCACCCAAATGATGGACATATTTGAAACTCGGACTTAGGGAGGGAGGTGGGGGCAAGGGCAACATATGTAACAGAAACATCTGTACCCCCATAATATGCTGAAATAAATTAAAAAAATTTAAAAAAAAAAAAAAAAAATTTTACAACTCAATTTAAAAAAAAAAAACACAAAGTCAACAAACCACAAGCACCTGTTAATAAAGGTCTAAAAAAAAAAAAAGGGAAGCCAAATAAAGCCACAATGCCAAACCACTACTACTCAACCACTGGAATGACTAAACAAAATCAAAAACAAACCGCAAAAACCCGAGCACAATAAGTAACATGATGAAGAGTTGGCAAGAATGTGAAACAGTAGGAACTGCTTGTGTTAATGCAAATTGATACGACCATTTGAAAATCTGTTTGGCTATGTGCTTATTATGTGTATATTGTTATCTGTTGCTGCATAATAAGTTGCCTAAAAACTTAGGAGTTGGAAGCAATGAACTTCCAGCATTTCAGTTTCTGTGGATCAGGCACCTGGGAGCCAGGTAGTTCTGATTCGATATCTCAAAAGGCAGCAGTGAAGATATTGACTGGAGCTACAGCCATCTCAAGGCTCAGTTTGGGGAGGACCACACAAGATCCACTTCCAAGAGTCCCCCTTGGACTCTCTAGAATGAAACATCCAAAATATATTGAGAGAGAGCACTCAAAACGGAAGACACAATTTTTTTATAACTTCATCTTGAAAATGACTTCCATCACCTCCACCATATTCTATCTGTTGCAAGTGAGTCAATAAGCCCAGTCTACCCTTAAGGGAGAGGATTCATACAAGGGTGTGAATGCCAAGAGGCAGTGATCATTGAGGGCCATCTTGGAGACTGCCTGCCGTAAGTGGGATCTGCTAAGGCTGAGCAAATGGCATGCTAGCAACTTCACTTCTACATATATGCCCAACACAAATGCATCTGTATGTTCACCAAGAAACATGTACTAAAATGTTCACAGTAGCATCATTTGTAATGGACAAAAACAGTAACAATGCAGATGTCTATTAGAATTAAATAAATCATGATATATTCATGCAATGAAATACTACACATTAAAAAAAAACTGTTACATGCAACAAAAAAGATGAGTCTTACAAATATTATGTTGAATGAAATTGCAGGTCCTGGTGCATAAGAGTGTATACTATATAAGACAGTTCAAACACAGGGAAAACTAACCTATGATGGTAGAAATTGGAATAAGTGATTGCCTTTGGAGAGGAAGGGGCCTTCTGGAGAGCTGGTGGGATTCAGTTTCTTAATCTGGGTTGTGTTACGGGGATGAGTTCAATTTGTAAGAGTTTGTCCCTTTGTGTTTCATGCAATTTTCTATATATATTTTATATTCAAATAAAAAGCATATTACTATGTGAAGAGAGAGCGTTTCAGAGCATGGGATGCTTAGATAGTGGGAAGATAGTAAAATTACCAGAAAAAAAATTTAAATAGGATAAAAGCTATAATAGGTTAAATAAAATAACATTCTTAGTAAAACAAAAAATCCAAGGGATCAACAAAAAGACCGTCAGGAGGTAGGGGAGTCCTTGACAAAGTTCCCAGAGTTGGAATCGCCACCTCAGTGTTGAGTGCTGTGTTCTGGTGTTGTCAGAGGGTGTAGAACCAGAGAGATAGAGCAGAACCACCCTTATCCTCCTGTGTTCCCACTAACACCCCCTCCTTCCCTTATCTCTAGGGCTCTATTTCCCAAAGTATGTGAAACCACAGTGGGAGAAATTTGGAAAGCAAACAGTCACAGAGCTCCAAAGCAGCAAAAGCAGCTGTTTGGTCATAGCAAATTTTTCAAGCCATCATTAACTTTATATGTTTATGGACATGAATTATGCATGATTTGAGTCTTAAATTGAAAAATGCCTTGAGATAGTTTAATCAGAATTCTAGGATTTGTGGAAAATTTAAAGATCGTCAGATCACAATGGGAAAGTCTATGAATTAAATTTTTTATCAGATATAAAAGAAAGGAAATGACAGACAATATGATTGAATAAAGAGGCAAATCATGAAAATAAGTCTGAGTAATTGGCTAGCAATTGAAAAAATTTAAGTTTTCTGTAGTTTAGGAAGAAAATTACAATAATGCATGCTTTATTGAATTAATATATAACGTTACAAAGAACTTCAAGATTTCAACTATCTCCTAATGCGTGTGCAAGCAGGTTCAAAGAGAAGCTAGAATGTGGAAATGGACTTTAGTTGAGTAAGAATTTTCTGTCACTTTTGCATTCAAAGCAAAAGAAGAAAAATGAGTAAAGAAGATTCTCTATATCTTTGGTCATATGTCTATCCTTCTACCAACACCATGCTGTTTTGATAATTGTAGCTTTATAGCAAGTCTTGAAATCAATAGGGGAAGACTTCCAACCTTGTTGTTGTTATTCAAATTGTTTTGGCTCTGCTGGGTCCTTTGCTTTTTCAAATAAGTTTTAGTATCAGCTTGCTAATTTATACAAAAAAAAAAACCTTGCAGGGATTTTGGATGAGATTACTTTGACTCTATAGATCAATTTGGAGAAAATTGAGATGTAAATAATATTGAGACTTCTAATCCATGAATATGGCATATATTTCCATTTATTTTGGTCTTCTTTAATTTCTTTCAGCTGTGTTTTGTAGTATTTGCATATAGGTCTCACATATATTTATTTCTAAGTATCTCATGTTTTAGATGTGATCATAAATAGTGTTTTTAAAATTCTCAATTTCTAATTGCATGTTGTCGGTATATAGAACATATGTAAGTAATTATATATTGGCCTTATTACCTGTGATCTTATTAAACTCACTTATTCATTCTAGTAACATTTCTGAAGATTTCATAGGATTTTCTAAATATACAATGTCACTGGTGAATAGAAATAGCTTTCTTTCTTTTCCAAACCGTATGCCTTTCATTTCTTTTTCTTGCCTACTGCATTAGCTAGGATCCTCAGTACAATGTACTGAATAGAAGTGGTAAAAATAAATATCCTCATCTTGTTCCAGATCTTAAAAGGAAAGCATTCAGCTTGATTGCTACCTCTAGGATTTTCATAGATGCCCTTTGAGATTAAGGAAGTTTCCTCTGTTGCTTATTTACTGAGAGTTTTTGTCATGAATGGATGTTGAATTTTGCCAAATGCTTTTTCTGAATCTATTGAAAGGATCATTTTTTCTTTTGTTAACAAAGTAAATTACATTGATTGATTATTGGATGTTAAACTGACCTTACTATCTTGGGATAAACCCTACTTGGTCACAATGTATTGCTCTTCATATATATATATATAGCTTGATTTTAATCACTAATATTTTATTAAGGATTTTTGCCACTGTGTTCATGAGAGATACTGGTCTATATTTTTTTCCTGTAATGTGATTGTCTGGTTTTGGTTTCCGGTCAGTGCTAGCCTCATAACCAACTCATTTCCAAATGAATTGGAAAATGTTTTGTCCTCCTTTAGTTTCTAAAACAGTTTGTGTGGGATAGGCATTATATTTTTCAATATTAGATAGGATTTATCATTGAAGCCATCTGGATCTAGAATTTGTGTGTGGGGGGAAGTTTTAAGTTACAAATTATACTTTTAAATTGATGTAGGGATATTCAGGTATTCTACTTCTTTTCTGAGTCGGTTTTGGTAATTTGTATCCTTCAAAGATTTTGCCCCTTTCATTTAGGTCATGGGTTGGCAAGCTGCCCACAGGTCAAATCTGGCTCATTTCAGGCCAAATCTAGTCACACTCATTTATTTATATATTGTCTACACTGCTTTTCCACTATCATAAGAGAGTTGAATGGTTACAGCAGAGACCACAGGGCCCACAAGCTGAAAATACTAACTAAACGATGTTTCCCCCTTAACTACAGTTTCACTTTCAATGGTTTCAGTTACCTGAGGTCAACAGTGGTCTGAAAATATTGAATGGAAAATTCCATAAATAATTTATAAGTTTTAAATTGTGCACCATTCTGAGTAGCATGATGAAATCTCAAACTGTCCTGCTCTGTCCTGCCTGAAACATGAATCATCCCTTTGTCCAGCATATTCATGCCGTATGTGCTACCTACCTGTTAATCACTTAGTAGCCATCTCAGTTATCAGATCAAAAAAATGTATATAGGGCTTGGTACTACCCACAGTTTCAAACATCCACTGGGGCCGTGGGAATGTATCCCCCGCAGTTAAGTGAAACTACTGTGTTGGTTAGAGATTGAATTAGAAAACTTCTAAAGAGCCTGCTGTAGGCATGTTTACAAGGAGGGACTATACAAATGAATCTGGGATGAGCTATATTCTCCCAGTTTAAGAGGCAGGAATCTGCAGAGGGCCTTTCTCATCAACTTTATTCTGCTGAACAATGGATAATGCCTTCACAAATAGGCTGTTTTTCCTCAGTAAGTGTAAGGTCACACAGAGGTATTCTGTATTCTCTTCTGCCTTGATGTATTTTATCACCTGCAATTTGAGTATGGATAGAAGCTGTATATATAACCCTAGTACTTATCTTATTTTGATATATAGATCTAATTATTAAGGAAGATGTGTATAGATTTAAGTTGTGTGCTTAGTACCAAAAGTTGGATGTGCTCCAAAGCTCCTAGCTTCTCAACAGGGATATTGACAAGGAGACATCCACCATAACAGCACCAGGGGCTGGGTGGGACACCAAAACAGAAAAATCTAACGCATCTCTCTTTGATCTCTATGACTGACCACGCAGATCACTTTTTATAGAAGATAGGTTGTTATCATTTAGGAAGGGGAATTGAATTGAGATGACAAGGAAGATGTCATGGTATAGACTAGGGAATAAAAGTGTACTCCTCTAACAAAGGCAGGAGATGATGTTACATATTCTTGAGAAACTGGTAGACAACACAAGGCATATAAAACTTCCCATGACTTTGTATGATGGTCTGGCTTTACTCTTTCTAGATTATTTCATAATGCCAAGGAAGCCACAGTTTGGAGAAATCCTGGTAGTAGAAATTCTGTATAATTCTGAGATTCTGTAGTTTATCTGAAAGGCTAAGGGTTCTAGAATTTTTATTCTGTAGAACAAAATTAAAACATAATTCTTACCCTTTAATACACAAAATATTCTATTATAGGTTCTAAACTTTATTTGGATAAGCCTTTATTTCAGACAAAATACAGTAGAACCTTTGTGTAATAATAGCCATCAATTACTTAGCGACTTACTGTGTGTCAGACCGTGCGCAAAACAATGACACTGGCCATCTCATTTAATCTCACACCAATTCTATGATGTAGGCAAGGTTTTTATCCCAATTTTACAGATGAAGAAACTGAAGCAAGAGGGTTAATTACCTTGCCAAAGATAATAGAAAAGAGTTGGTCTAGTTGGGGCCTGCAGTTTGGGCTGCTCATCCATGAAGGATGGTCTTAAGGCTGTCGGTGTGAAAACCATTGATGGAGAAGAAAGTGCGCAGCCCAGGGAGTCAGGACACTGCACTTGGTCGGAATCTGTGAGCCAGCACGTGGAATTTAACCTCTCAGTGTCCTTGTTAGGGAAAGTGCAGATGATTACTATTCTTACCCAATTCCAGAAGTGCCATGGTAGCACCTGATTTGATCTGCCTAAATGTACTATTTAAGTCCTTGGAGACTAGGTACCACACAGGCTTCATTTTCATTGGGAATTGTACGTAAGCCCACCCGCAGGGAGAAAACTTTAGCATGCTTTCTATGTACTGACGCTCAGGATGCCTCAGTTCTCCCTTTTAAAGAACAGATAGTGCTCTGTGAAACCATTTCAGAAACTTTTCATACCATAGTGTATGCCATACCTAGGAAATCCTCTAGTTTCATAGTTTGCAATTCTCTGTCTACCCTGCCTGGCCACAAAGGTGACAAAGGTGTCAAAGGTGTGGCAGTCAGAGAGTAGATCCACTGACATTTCTTTTTACTAAAACCTTGTTTGGTGGAATTTTTTTCTCTACCACAGTATGGTGCACATAAGAGGATCACTCTAGGTAAGGGATCTTCAGAATGGTACCCCTCCAACAGGGAGGACCCGCGTAGTACATTTGTTGGAAGAGTTGGCTGTCAAATAGCAACATCTAATACTTACTGTTTCCCTGTGCCAGACCGTGTTCTGTGTGCTGTAGATGGAATAGCACCTGACAGAATAACATTGAAGTAGGTGCAATTATTATCCCCGTGTCATACCTGAAGCAAATGGAAGCACAGAGAAATTAAGGAGCTTGCCCAAGGTCACATAGTAAGTGGTGGCTCCAGGGTTGGGCCCAGAATCCATCCCACACCTTGTTTATAGGTTTTAGAAACCTTAAATTTGAGATTCCTGTGGGATAATAAGCAAGTGACCATTCATTCACTCTACACATTTACTGAGTGCCCAAGAATGTCATGCATCATGCTAAGAACTAGAGACAATGCTAATTATTAGGGATTCAAATAAGAAAGTGATATAGTTCCTGTCCTCAAGGATTTTACAGCATAATGAAGGGAAACATGTAAATGGATGATTATGATAAGTACTGTGTGACTATAGGCATCATTTTATGATAACATCTATGGCATAGATGTTATCTATTGTCCCTTTTAGACCATAGTTAAATGGCCTAAAAGGGACAATCAACCCATACTGGGGTCATCAGAGAAGGCTGAAAGACTGTGTACCTAATCTGAGCCTTAGAGGAGAAATAATATTTAGCAGGGCAAGGGATGGAAGGGCAGGAAGAGTAGGGGTAACAGAGGGGAGAGCAAACGCATAGTGAATATGCAGGGAAAGCGTGCTCAGAATGGCTGAATCACTGGATTGGATTATAGAACGAGGAGTGAATGGCAATGGAGGGAACTTGGGAAGCAGGCAGGGGTCAGGTCATGGAGGGTCTCATACACAATATAACAGGCAGCTAGCCTTCCTCATACAGGTAATGGAGAGCCATGTTTAAGAAGACACATGTTTTAGGGGAATAAAGTATTTGGGTTACATTTTGAAGAAGAATGTGGGATAGGGTTCAGGGTAGGCAAGTGGAGACGAGGATAGTAAGTTAAGAGATCACTGTGACTAGAAGTGCTGAGAGGGTAATTTAATGTAGTACAAGCGAGGAAAGGAGAAGAGGAAACTCTTGAACAGTATCTCTCACCCTCAGGAGTACTTACATTTTGGGCCAGATATTTCTTTGTTGCGGGGGGCTGTCCCGTGCACTATAGTTTGTTTGGTAGCATCCTCGGCCTCGGTCCACTGGATGCTGAGAACAGCCCCTCCACCCCTGAGCCCCCATTGTGATAACCAAAAATGTCTCCAGACATTACCAAATGTCTCCTGCACGGCAAAATTGCCCCCAGTTGAGATCCACTGCTTTTGATATACTAGTATTAAAACAGAATCAGTTGGACTTGGATGTGTGGAGAAGGTAGGAAAGGAAATCATCAAGGTTAACAAAGAGAACAGGTTTGATTTTGTACACATTAAATTTGAGATACTAGTGGGACATCCTAATGAAGAGGTCCAAGAGGTAGTTGGATGGATGGGTTTGTCCAAGAGGTAGTCCTCAGTTGGAGATACAGATTTCCATATAGATGGAAAACAATACCATGGGAGTGGATGAGATCACTTAGGGAGACTCGTGGAGTGAGAAGAGGGCCAGATGGGAATTCTACAGACAGCCAAGTGTTAAGGGTGGTAGAGAATTGTTTAAATCACAATTTAATCCTTGGTGATGAAAGGGAAGATAAAAAGGCATGTATCATCATGTCCTTTTTAATCAGTAATGAAGATCTTGGTATCCTCCATGACCCAAGTGAAAGCAAAAATTTCTTAAAAAATGGTGGGTGTGGGGAATCTGGAAAATTTGCATGAGACGGTTAGTTTCCACATTAGAAAGAATCTTAAATGCAGTATTTGTTGAATTTATTTTCTCTCTGTGCTTTCAGTGCAAAACTGAAAAAACAAAATCTTAAAAAGCCTCATAGTTGTATTACGGTGAATGAATATACCTAGAAATGCCAAGTCTGAATTGAAAAATCCATCATACATTTATTAGCAATGTTGTTTCACTACTTTTTCATCAATGTTCAAAAACAGTACTACAATCGAAGGCTCAAGGCAAATACCGTAGATTTATATAGACATATTCCTTAGCCTTTGATAAGATTCTGCAGTGCTAATTCTTGAAAAAAATAAAATATCATGAAGCAATGGACCAAGAGAGTTTACAGGATAGAAAGCAAATCCAATAACAGGAAATAGTATCATTTTTGGCAGGAAAGTCAGATGAAGTCAGAAGATAATTTCCTACAGGTGACATGATTTCCATAGAGTCACAAAAGTTAATTGTATACATGCCAGTTATGGTGAGAGGCCTTAGACTAGGGCAATAGCTATCTGTCACGAAGGAACTCAATACTGAAAAGGCAGCCAGATGCTTTGGGTAAATAAGTGATTACCTGAATGTAAGTTTGATACCTTTGTGAGAAACACCAACTCTTCAGGCCAACAATGTACCACTAGAGGTCCATTCTCAAATAATGTGTCTTCCAGGTACCTTATAACCAAACTGGCACACCCATTCAAAATACAACTTCCACACACTGCTTCTGTGTTAAAAGGGAGAAAAACTGAATAAAGTTCTTGAAATAATTGCATCATCTTACTCATCTGTCAGAGAGGATATTGACCAGTGTTCGCCGCAATGCAGGAGGACCCTGTGCATGCCCCATTTCTGTAGGGACTCTGGACTGCCTGCCTGATTCCTGCCTGGCAACCTTTTCTCCCCCTCCCTTCGCCAACATTAGAAGAGAAGTTAACAAATGGATCTAATTACCACAGTGGTTTGAGGCTTCTCAACATTTTTTTTCCCTTCCAGCTGTAAAGATGTCCTCAGACTTAGCTTCACATTCAGAACTGCTGTCAAACTCTCACTTTAATGGGCACTTAAATTTAATGTCAAGCTGATGCCTATGGAAGACCTTGATTAAATTTGCAAACAGTAGACTCTAACCGAACCCGAACTTTAGAGTTGTCTCATTTTGCCTTTCAAGCTAAAATCCCAGAAGTTTTCTTTTCTTCTCTGTAAAGAATTACAGAAGTTTGCTTGCAAAGATCCTGAGTATCAGTAAGACAGCAAAGTGTAACAAGCAAAACACCCTGTATGCTTTTAAAGAGAGAAGAAATCCCTCAGCTTATTAAAATTCTGTGAATTAAAGATCCTTCCCATTGCTTTATTCCATTCCCAACTCATTCGAAATCTATAACTATTCACTTTAATGACTCTATAATATTATAAGCAGTCCTAAAAAGTTTACTTAAAACCTTCCTACTGTTCTTTTATGCACACAGCAATTAAGAGTTTTGTACTGTATGAGCAGAGTGAAAAACATTATGGAGAAACATAAAGCAAGTACGATAGAATCCCTGCTAACAATGTCATTGCTTCAACCAGCTACAACTATCCAACCTAGGTTCTTTCTTCTGCTGTTTCTTTTTTTGTCTTTGATAATCACACAGCCTCTCTTCCTCGAAGAGGTAATAAAAGACTAAAAGTTAAAAGATCTGGAAGATTCATATTCTTTTTCACTGGCTACAGTTTTGAAAAGAGGCTGTTGGGTTTTGATTTTTCTTTTGGGTTCTTCCTACATCATCCAATTCAAACAGGTCTGCTCTCAAAGAAAACAAATCAAAATTGTCAAGACCTGTGAAGCATGAAAAATAAATTGCTTTTTCCAACTCCAAAAAGCACCAAAAAAGCATTAATTTCTATCTTCTTTTATACACCTCTATTCCCTATCCTCTAATCTATACACTTCACAAAATGTTTACATATTCTTCTGTATAATACATGACAGGAGATCAAACCTTATTATGAAAAAATTGAACCTGTAATACAACTCACATTTAAACTAGTGTTATTTTGGAGTTTGACTAGACACTTATAAAACATTCAAGTATAGGATGACACAAATTCTTGGAGCTGCCAGTATAAAATAAATAGTCCACTAAGGCACATCTGCCATGCCGTTAATGGCTCTGTCCTTTTAGCTGGTGAGAGCACAGGCTTCATAAAAGGAGAGCACGACGCAGTAGAAAAAGACAGCCTTGCAAAATGTTGCCAGATACGAAACATCATGTCATAAGATTTCTCATTGAACTACAGCAGAGAGTGTGTGTCTAATACTTTCCTTCTTTTAATATAACAGAGACTTGCATTTCTGTGCTTGGCTTTCTAAAGCTAACTTAATTCTGTGGTTAAAACAGCTCTGTGTAGCACTTGTTCTTAATTTAAAAAAAGAAAAAAAAAGGAATTGTGGTTTTGCAGTTCATGGATAAAGTGGTAGGCAATCATCAGATTCCTGTTGAGAACTACAAATGATAAAGGGAGTAGCAGATAGTTTCAGAAGGGAGAGATTTATAGGGGTAATTTGTAGTGGAATAATACTATTTTCCAAACTAGGTGATGATAATTCACCAAGACAAGTAAAAGTTCAGATAGTATTTCATTTAATTGCATGTTACTAAATATTCCAAGAACTCTTTGACTCAGAAGCCTAAAATAAAAACCTGATATAGTTGACATTTTTAGGTTCTGATGATCTGATCATGTTTAAATCTTTCATATTGAGGTAGTTCGTCACAGGATTAAAAATGTAGTGCTTCTAATAGTCCAGTTTTCTGAAAACAATGTCCTCTTTTTAATTTGGTTACATGTCTGATTCAAAAGGATAAAGGAAAAGTACCCTTCTATCCCTCTGTACCAGGAAAAGAGGACAAGAATAGACTAATATTTTTCACATATTCCCAGGTAATAGGTGAGGACAGTTACGTTTCAAAATGGGGTTCCTAAGAGACCCCCAAACTCTGGGTGCGTAAGTAGAGAAACTGGGAGGAAGTCAGTGACACTGTTGTGTAAGGCATGAAGTGCCAGGGATCATCCACCCCTGCCTTCCCTCCTCCCCTCCTCCCCAAGGCCGGCAAAGAGGGAGGGCGTTCATCTTGTATGTCTATAATCCTCCACAACATTTACTAAATTCTGCTGCTGGCACCGAAAGGAGGAGGGTACTGTGAATATCAGAATGTTCATCACTGAAGTTAATGAAATTACCAAACCTATTTGGTAATTCACAGCAACCACAGAAGTAGTAAGACATGGAAGTGGAGGGTATGATAAACACTCTAGACATATGAACTTCTTGCTTCAGAAATTATCTATTCTTCATGAACCTGCCCCCAGAGAGAATGAAAAAATGACAGCAGATAAGTAGTGCCATTATTTTACATTAAAAAAACTCCTATTCTGTAATAAGTATAACTGGCTATACAAATTGTTTTTTGTTTTAATTTCTAAGTCTCAAGTCATTTCAGTAGTTTGCTGCTACTCAAAGGGACCAAAGTTCTCTTTGCTGATGCAGAATAACCACAAATAGGTCAGCTAAAAAAACAACAATAACCAAGAAAAGGAAGCAATTTAAAATTTTCAGTGGTGATTAACAGTGTGTTGGATGTTCCAAAGTGCCACTTTAAGGACGTGAGGGCGATCTGGCTGCGACATCTGTCACCCCATTGATCGCCAGGGTGGATTCGGCTGATCTGGCTGGCTAGGCGGGTGTCCCCTTCCTCCCTCACCGCTCCATGTGCGTCCCTCCCGAAGCTGCGCGCTCGGTCGAAGAGGACGACCTTCCCCGCTAGAGGAGGACCGGCCTTCGGTCAAGGGTATACGAGTAGCTGCGCTCCCCTGCTAGAACCTCCAAACAAGCTCTCAAAGCGCTACTTTAAAAACCGAGGTAATGTCCAATCTTAAGACACAGTCAGATTCTCCCAATTACACACAGACACAGTCATGTACATTTTTGATATTTATTAACAAAAATGGGAAAAGGGTTGGGTCAAAATGACAAAGGATAAGGGTTAAAAGTGGTTTTAGTGTATTTAGCTGTATTTCCGGACTTTAATCAGTCCAGAAAGCTGTTTTTATCTCCTAAAACAGGACTTAAATCACACCATTCAAGTGACAGACTTTAACAGAAACTCCTCCTCCTCCCCTTTGTCAAAGCAAAACATAGTGGGGTTCTGTGTTTTTAGCTGCAAGCATGGTTTCCTAATGTGCGTATACATGTGGATGGACTGGGGCGGGGTGAAAGAACAAGTTAAAGTTGAAAAAGGCAGAATCGTAAAAGTAGGAATGAAGGCTAGAGAGGAAAGGGGTTCCTAAACTGCCCAAGAATCATTCGCTAAAGTAATCTTCTAGTCCCTCCATATCCATGTCCAGAGAGGAATTTAAAGAGGCCAGAGCAGATGATGCATCCTTGGTTTTCTGGACATTTGGTTTGTGTTGAGGGGTTTCTGGTTGGACGGCTTCCTTCTTGATGTCTTTACCTCCATTTAGAATACGTTGACTCTCATAAAAGAATTGATTAGGATGATTCAAAGAAAAGCCACAATCATCCACCTGTACAAGGAAGCAAATTTATATCACATTAATACACAACAAAGCTATGAATACAAGAGTTTCAAAATCTGTCCCAGCCCTCATTCAAAACTTAATACCTAAAACATGGACCCTAACTGTCCATAATGCTCAATCCACTACTTGCACCATTTCCTTCAGAAGGAGTTTCAACTAATACCTGGACATTAATGACTCCATTTGTTTTCAGCCCAAACCTCTGTACTTAGTTCCAGTTCCTGTCCAGCTTGCCTTCCATATGCAGGGCCTGCTCAACATCTAGGATGGCTCAAAGGTAGCTCACACTCAATAGGAAACTTATCCCGTCCCCTCTCCCCTGCCCTTTGCTCTCAGTCACTGGTATCACCATCCATTCTTGGGCATACTAGACACCTTTCTCTCACCTCCCCAAAACCCTACCTCCCATTCACACCATGCCCTCAACTCTGGCAATATCCAAACCATTACCAATTCTGGTTGACGATTACCTCAAAATACAAAATTAGAAAAAAGCTGGCCAGGCGCGGTGGCTCACGTCTGTAATCCTAGCACTCTGGGAGGCCGAGGAGGGTGGATCGTTTGAGCTCAGGAGTTTGAGACCAGCCTGAGCGAGAATGAGACCCTGTCTCTACTAAAAATACAAAGAAATTATCTGGACAACTAAAAATACATAAAAAAAATTAGCCGGGCATGGAGGCGCATGCCTGTAGTCCCAGCTACTCGGGAGGCTGAGGCAGGAGGATTGCTTGAGCCCATGAGTTTGAGGTTGCCGTGAGCTAGGCTGACGCCACGGCACTGACTCTAGCCCGGGCAACAGTGCGAGACTGTCTCAAAAAAAAAAAAAAAATATATGTTTGGGAAACAAGCCTGGGTGTGTGGGTATGTGTGTCACATTATGTGTCAGTGACGCACAGGTTAGGCACCTGTGTGTTCATTATTGTATCCCCAATTTCAAGCAAAATGCCTAGGACATTGTAGGCCAATAAATATTTGTTTAAAAAAAAGTGATCTCAAAATCACTGATCATCATCATTCTGATACTGGTCCCTGAGACCACTCATATTTTAGAACTTATTTATAGTCTGGCATATGTAATTTCGTTTAGTATAATATAAACTCTAAAAAGCAACCTAATTCAATGTAATTTCTTCATTCTAATCTTGAGCTTTCCCTGGTCTTTTTATAGAAATTTTTTTCTTTTAATTTTTCCTGTGACTTAATACAAACATGTCTAGGTTCGTAGTATTATGCCATTTCTTTTCTAAAATACTACCACAAAACTTTGAGTATCATTTCAAATTGTGCATTACACTAATGTCCTCTTATCTGAGGTTTTGCTTTCTGCAGTTTAAAATCCCTGGCTTCCTGCCTTCTGCATGTGGCATTGACAACAAAAATACCATTTTGCTTAAGTTAGTTACTTTGTCGTGTTTTTTTGTGTGGTATTTTCACTTTATATTTTTTGGGAACTAAGAAGCCATTAACACATCTTTTGTCCATCTGCCTCATATTTACCAATCTTTTTACATCTCACTTTTTGTACTGACGTCACTTGCACACAGTAGGTATCTGATAAATGTTTGGTGAGTTGGGCCCAGAAATAGCCAGTGTATACCAGTCACATGTTTCACATGTTAACTGAAGAGTTACTATGTACAATACCATGTCATAAGCTAGTATTTTTTCAGAATACAAGAATGCATTTGACTAAGACTAACTCAAGAAATTTCCAGCCCAGTGGGTCATATATTCAAAAACCTCTGCTAAGAATGGAGAAGTGATAAGGGTCACAGATAAAGGCCCATCAGACTCCACAGTAGAGAGAAACTCCAGCTGGGGAGATCAAGGAAGCTCTGTGAGGGAAGCGCTATTCAAGTTGAGTCTGGAAAGACAGAGACAGTGGAAAGCTGGGACAATGAGGGACAGGGCAATGCGAACAGCGGGACCACAAGAGCAAGGCCAAGAGGAAATGTCCTGGGAAAGCAAGTAGTTCACATGGCCTGGTGTGAAAGGCACAAAAAAGGGAATAGGGAATGAGGTTGGAAAGACAAGTAGGGACCAGACCTCTGAGAGCCTTGAAAACTGGGGTAAGTAGTGTAGACTGAATTCTCTACGCAGTGGGGAGTCAGTAAAGATCCTTAAGAGGGGAGGTGGTGTGATTAGAGCTGTGCGTAATCTTCTGGTAGATTAAAATGAGTTGGCAGGGTGAAAAAGGAGTTGTTATGGTCCAGAATGAACCCTCCTGATGGTTTCATCAATAAACAGAAACAAGGTCTTTTCTGGTAATATTTAAGCACCCAGGATTTTCCGATTCTCTTTAGTAATTTAATATATGTTGGGCCAATAATTTTATAGTAACTTCAGTGTGTAACAGATAGTGATCTAAGTTAAGTCTCTTAAAAATCAGTCTGTACACTAAGAATAAATGTTTCTCTTGGCTTTACCTTTTTTTTTTTTTTTTTTTAACTTGGCTGCTTAATTTCAAAATGTTTCCTGAATGTTTTAGGACATATCTATAATTTTTATTAACAGTGGAGTCATTTGTGAACTTCTTTATTTTTTTTATTTTTTTGAGACAGAGTCTCTCTTTTGCCCGGGCTAGAGTGAGTGCCATGGCGTCAGCCTAGGTCACAGCAACCTCAAACCCCTGGGCTCAAGCGATCCTCCTGCCTCAGCCTCCCGAGTAGCTGGGACTACAGGCAAGTGCCACCATGCCTGGCTAATTTTTTCTATATATTTTTAGCTGTCCAATTAATTTCTTTCTATTTTTGGTAGAGACGGGGCCTC
>CAUYSK010081755.1:0-15546 GCA_963575035.1 Avahi laniger
CTGGGCTCAAGCAATCCTTCTGCCTCAGCCTCCCGAGTAGCTGGGACTACAGGCATGCGCTACCATGCCCAGCTAATTTTTTCTATATATATTTTTAGCTGTCCAATTAATTTCTTTCTATTTTTGGTAGAGACGGGGTCTCGCTCTTGCTCAGGCTAATCTCGAACTCCTGAGCTCAGAACGATCCGCCCGCCTTGGCCTCCCAGAGTGCTAGGATTACAGGCGTGAGCCACCGCGCCCGGCCACGATATTAACTCTTTATCCTACCACTATATAAAGAGGTTACTAAAGGGAAGTAATTTTCTTGATTTCTTTTCTCGTTCACCCTGTGTTGTGAACTTCTTCCCAGCTGTGAAAGTTTGAGGCACCGGTTGAAGGACAGTTTGCAGCAATCCTTATGCCTTCAGTGCTACTGGGTAGAGATAGGAAGTCAACCTGGGATCAAGCTTAAACTGTACATCAGAGGTTTTTCATCTGGGGGCCATGGATGGCTGTTAGGGCCATCTCTGAACCCTTTGAAATCATGTGCAAAACGACTTGCATATATGAAGTTTTCATTTGGTTGTTAAAGGGGTCTACAGCCCTAAGGAGGTTGAGTAAATAATACACTAATTCTAATCCACTATGGACAGACAGATTTTTTACACAGAGATGAATGAAGATTGCTTAAATAGCCTTCCCTCTCCATCTCCAAGATGTCAGATTTGATATAAGAATTTCAGAAAGATTTTGTTTCCCTAGTTGATTTAAAGGGCTTTAGAGACAAATTCCAGATAGGTAATTTTCTCAGATATGAAAATAAGCTAAATATATTTTCATCCTAAGTGGATTTAACACTGTTCTTAATCAATTCTTATCTAATTCTTCCATTTGGATTTGTTCCACTGTGCACAATAGACACCGCTTTTTGTTTCCACAGAGGTTATCTAATTATATTCATGGCAATTGAAAAGTGACTCCATGATTGAAAACAGCACAGACGTATTTTGATGCCAGCAATAGTACTTTAACACCATTTCAGTGTCACTACTGTGGAATTAATTGTTTTTCTTTGTTTCTAAGTCAAGGCCCAATCAGGATAACAATAAAAAATGCTAATTTTTATTGAGTACTTACCATGTGCCAGGTGTTCTGACAAGAACTTACCATACTTTATCTCATTTAAACCTCACATTAATGCTGTAAGCAAGATAATATCGTCACCCCATTTTATAGATGAAAAAATGGAGGCCAAGGAAACTGAGAACCTTGCCCAAGGCCGCATGGCTAGTGAGCGGCAGAGCTGACATTCCAACCTGAGGCTGTGCCATAAAGCGCTAGGCCCTCTTGAGTGAGAGGAGTGCAGTATCTAAGGAGGTGCCACAGGCAAGGGGGCAGAAGGTGAGCGTTAGTGCCATGAATGCCTCTCAAGCTTGGTCCATTCGACCACAGTGTGTGAAAAGAAAATAATGCCTGTCTTGGCTATCTCACGGTATTTTGCAAGTCAAATTTAAAAACACGTGAAATGTGCTCTCTGCTATGCCAGTTGGGGATTGTCCCTCCAAACCAGTTGGTTTCTCTCTGGCCCTCAGCTGGCTGAAGTTGGGGTTTCCTTTCTTCTGGTCCTTGGGAGGAGTCTCCTCTACCAGAGTGGGGTGTGGGGTGAGCCGGGCTTCTTGGGGCTGTGGGGAGGTTACCTGGAAGAAGGATGATCTCCTTGACCCTTTTAAGCTCTTTATCTGTTGACATTAATTCAATGAAGCATTTATTTCTTTGCCTTTATATTATTTCAGTTATAGTAGCTAGGTTTCATTTCAGTATATTTGAGACTTGGGCTTTTTGTCTTAACATAGCTGAAAAGTAAAAATGTGAAAAGTCTGTTCCTCTGACTTAAGGTAATTAGAATGCTGAGAATGTTTAATTTTTGATTCAGGAGAGAGAGAAAAGAAAGCATGAAAGAATTCTGAGTGAAGAACTTGTCGCTGCTGTGACCTACCTCAATCAGTTTCTGCCTCCTGAGCACACTATTGTTTATATTCCTTGGGATATGGCCAAGTACACCAAGAGGTGAGTGATACTCATTTGTCTGTTTGTGATAGTTTCCTCTTCTTATAATGACAAATAGCAGGAAGCTGATCTCTGTGGTAAAGTAAATGCTACCCTTTTAATTAACTTTGTAAACCTGCTAAGGGGTTGTTTTGAGAGCCTAAATGAATTGACCAAACTCTTTTTTCTTTTTGCCTGTCATGTCCAGCGGTCCCCAACCTTTTTGACACCAGGGGCCAATTTCATGGAAGACAATTTTTCCATGGACGGGGGTGGCGGGGAGGTTGGGCTCAGGCAGCGAGATGGGGGAGTGATGGGGAGCGGCTGTAAATACAGACGAAGCTAGCCCACAGCTCACCTCCTGCTGTGCCCCCTGCCTCCTAAGTTTCATGGAAGATGGAAGACAATTTTTCCACAGGGGCAGGGGGTGGGGGAGTGGATCTCTGCAGCCTGGTCCCTAACAGGCCATGGACCAGTACCAGTCTGAGGCCTGGGGGTTGGGGATCACAGATATATACCATTTGCAAATTCTATTTGAAATATCTAGTCATTTCAGAACATCTCTACTACTGTTCCTGTAAGGTGTTAGTTTCACTTTCATCTATTTCATTGTGTCTTACTATTTAAACACTTTGTCAGATGCCACTTCCAGGTTGTCATTTGTGGATAAACCTGCAGTCATTCCAGACTCTTTATAATAAATCCAAACCCCTTAGTGTAATGTTAAAGCCTGGATGGTTTCAGAATGTAATAACTTTTATTTATTCCCATGGCTGTTCTAGTCCAGAAAACCTAATCTTCATTCTCTGCCCCAAATGTAGCAGCCAAGGTCCCATCCCTGAGCCTCTATTCCTAATAATAGTGCCTATTGTTCACCTTCCCTGGGGTGCTTCTACCCTCTTCTAGATGTCCACCCCTCTTCTATCTTTCAAGATCTGATTCAAAACTCATCTCTTCTAAGGAACTTTCTTCCATTAAACCTTGCATTGTCTTTTCCCTCACTCCACATCATATAAGCCCTAGGTTTACTTTAAGGTCTCATTTTTAAAATGTTACTATATTGTTTTATACTTAATTCATTGTACTTTTTTCTGAATTATTTATGTAGTTGGACACACACACATGCATGTGTACACACACTTTCCTACGGTATAAGCTTGATTACAAGTTGTTGCAATTTATATTATTTTCCAATTTTTCTTCCCACCTATGCTGTGCATTGTGCCCTTTCCACAGTCCTTTTGTGAATGTATATTGACTTGACTGACAACTCTTGAGGAGTGAAAGCTTTGCAAAAAGCTCTGGCAGGGATGTCATGCGCCAAGATTAAGGATCAGCAATACTTGATGTTAAGTGACAGGTCCTTCATGTCCTTGCATCAAATGTGGCTAGTTACTGAGTACACATTATATTCTAGACATTGTTACAGTGTTCCTATTAAGTACAAGCCAAGAGATTCTGAAAGTTTTATCCCTGAATGTCATTACTTATGGACTTATTTTGCTTCAGATATAAGAATAAATATGTATTAAAACTTGGGTTCTCACTTTTCTCATTCTTCCTTCTCTCCTTAGCAAGCTCTGTAATGTTCTCGATCGACTGAATGTGATTGCGGAAAGCGTGGTGAAGAAAACAGGTTTCTTTGTCAACCGTCCTGATTCTTACTGTAGCATTTTGCGACCAGATGAAAAGTATGTATGGTATTTAAAAACTTAAAATAAATCAAGATTTCTGCTCTTAGGTTTAAAAATATTTTAAATATGAGCAGTTTGTGTACTCGGAATATGGATAATTTAGTTCTTTTGGGAAGCCAAGCTGCCCATGTGACTGTGTCCTCAATATGCACTGTGGGCCTGGGAATTCCTTTGGTGGTTATATCCCTTGAGATGAAAGCCAGAAGATCTTTATCTCTTGCTTCATGGGATAAACATTACATAAAATATTTCTGTAAAGTGGAATTGTCTACAGTGAATTCAGTATTAAATAGGAGGAGGGAAATTTTTCTTACAGATTAAATACTAACATTTTTATGAAAATAAAATTTATTATTATAGTTGTTTGCTCACAAATCTTTCTTCATTACTACTTTTTGAGCTTCCTCAGATCAAGGATTTATACTTTATTTATCTTTTCAGGAACCAACATTATATATTTCAAGCATTTTATTTTTAGTCAGCATAGTTAACTACAATGGCAAAACAACAAAAAACAAACAACTATTAGTGTGTATATCTTTGTAAGTAATCCTTTGATTATAGTTTGCATTGTTTGCATTTGTCATAGTTTGAATTTTAGTGCATCCATGACGTGTCCCCAGTCATTCCCAGGTTCAGGGATTCACAGGAAAATTCAAGGACTCAGTATATTGTTGTACTCTGGCTATGATTTACTATAGTGAAAGGATACAAAACAAGATTTCAAAGGGAAAAGGTACAAGGGGCAAAGTTCAGAGGAAACCAGGCACAAGCTTCCAGCATCTTCTTCAGTGAAGTCACATAGAACACACTTAATTCTCCCCAAAACAAGTTATGGCAGCATGTGTGACATGTTGCCAACCACGACAGCTTGTTAGAGACTCAGGGTTTTTTACTGGAGGCTGGCCAGACAGGCAGCCTATACTGGCATGTACCAAATTCCAGACTCCCGAAAGGAAAGAAGGTGTTCAGCAGAAACCATATTGTGTCTACAAATAGTGAGGCCCTCTTACCAGTCCTGGGAATGGTGGAAACCCTGCTGAAATCCGAGTTCCCAGACATTGGCCAAGAGCCAACCTGTAAGCAGGACTTTCTAAAGACAGTAGGCCTATTATGTTAACTCTTTTCCGCACAGCACCTTCTTTTAAATAATTAAAATATTAATATCGTTGTGTAGTATTTCATAACAAAATACATTCCCATGCATTCATTAGTGCATGGAAAAAATAAGTAGTCCTTAAAAGAAAATCTGCAGAAACAACCAAAGGACTGTAACAGAGGATCCACGGAGAAAAGCTAGAGGAAGTAGAAAACCCTAATGCTGAGTGAGAAGGCTGAGGCTTGGAAGACTTGTTTAGAAACATGCCCTACAATTATTATTCTTATGTATAGAGACCAAACAGGAAACAGATTTGAATGAAAGAAAGGGAGATTTTGGTCGAACTGGGTGACAAAATGACAAAGTGTGGGGGAACTGGGGCAACTTAAAATGCCCCTCTCCTGGGCTCTTTTTGGGGAGAGTGTGGTGAACAGTCCGTCTCAGTTTTTTGCATATTCTCACTTACCTGAAAGAATAAGAATATACAGAATCAACTGCTTTTTCAGAGTCTTTGGCTGTATTACTTTAATTCTGTGATTCTTAACAAAGAGCTAGTACCCAGAATAAATATATATTATGCAATTGATGTTTTAAGCATGTATTTTTAAACACAGGTGGAATGAACTAGGAGGATGTGTGATTCCCACTGGTCGCCTGCAGGTATAGACAGTGTTATATTCATAATGAGTAGAATCTGTATCCACAGTGTACTGTATAATGCTTTCTGTAAGAAGCCATGGAGAGAGATACATCTTATTAATATTTAATGCAGAAGTATTAATTATTTGAGAATGATTTTTTAAAAAGCCTTACTGCTAGTGTTTAAACCTTAATGGAAAAATATGTACCTGAAATGATACAGATTTTTTTCCTGTATATTAAATTTTACTGGAAACAGAAACTTGAACAGAATAAATTAGAGTGACTTTGGAAAACAAGCCAGGTACTACACTACATTTGCTAACTATGCTTTAAAAATGATATGGCCTCAACTACTGAATATTTAGTTTGTACAGTAAAGGAGACATACCAGGAAAAAGCCCATAATTTACTAATTGA
This sequence comes from Avahi laniger, assembly GCA_963575035.1. Lineage (NCBI taxonomy): Eukaryota > Metazoa > Chordata > Mammalia > Primates > Indriidae > Avahi > Avahi laniger. Next base: position 5,878 of record CAUYSK010081755.1, read on the forward strand.
TACATGTGGAAAATTCTAGCTATTTGTTTTATCTTGCTAAAGTAAAGAATTAAATATAGACCAGAGGGTTTAATGATGCTGTTACAACAATGTAAGTGAGCATTAAAGATAACCTGATACAGTTTCTAAAATGTTCTTCATTGTTTTGAACTTTAAGTTTACATAAAACTAAATAATTAATATTTATTCAGGAATGATCCATAGCCTTTCTTCTGCTTCTTAAAGTAAAGAAATTTAAAGTAGCATGGAAATAGTTTTGGTGACTGAATAGTGATTGAACATCTTAAGGTGTTTCTCTTTAGACTGGCATCCTGCGAACCAACTGTGTGGACTGTTTAGATCGCACCAACACAGCGCAGTTCATGGTGGGAAAATGTGCCCTGGCTTATCAGCTGTATTCCCTGGGCTTGATCGACAAACCTAATCTACAGTTTGATACAGATGCAGTTAGGTAAGCCTTATGTTCTGCTCTCCGAATGCCAATAATGACAGAAAACAAGCCTGATTATTACTAAAGATTTTTATCAATACATTTCTATTTTTAGCCTCTCAAAAATTATGTTGTTAGAGGACATTATTCAAATTCATTCTGTAATAAATTCTTCTATTAAAAATTTATGTATTGTCATGATTTGGGGGTGGTTTTTTTTTTTTTGTTTTTTGCTTGTGTTAGTTACCAATAAACACTATGATCTTTAGATAAATCTAAAGTGCTAGTGGGTGTTTTTAAAAACAAATCCAGATGGTAATTTTTTTAAAATAAATACTGTACCTTCATACATTTTTAAGTAAAAATATGACTTATAAAAGATTGTTTCTTCATTAAGAATTACTGTTTCTTCACTATCCATTGGATCTGTGACATTTCATGAAGTACTGTTTCTTGAAAATACAATGATAACTGTTAATGGTCATCTGAGATTGCCATAAAGGCTTAGTTTAGGAAAGTAATCAGTTTACAAATGGCCAGATCCACAGATATCACTGCACTGAAAATATTAACATTAATAGGCACTTTAAGAAACACAAGTTTCAAATATGTACATATCTCTAAGAAAGAATATGGTTTATCTGTCTTCTGTGATCTGAATGTTTGTGTCTTCCCCAAATTCATATGTTGAAATCTTAACCCCTAAAATGATGGCATTAGTAGGTGGAGCCTTTGGGAAGTGATTGGATCTGAGAATGGAACTCTCATGATCGGGATTAGTGCCATTATAAAAGAGACCACAGAGAGATAGCTAGCCCCTTCTGTCTTATGAGGACACAGTGAGAAGACATCATCTGTGAATCAAGAAATGGGCCCTTATTGGACATTGAATCTGCTGGCACATTGATCTTGGACTTCCAGCCTCCACGACTATGAGAAATAAATCTTTGCTCTTTATAAGCCACCCTGTTTATGGTAATTTGTCATAGCAGCTCAGACAGACTAAGGCATGGTGACAAGAGCGTATCCTTTTATCAAAGGCAATTCAGAGGGCACAGAAAATTCTGTTATGGGAGGTGAATTGATCTGGAAGGTTGCAGAAAGTTAGGAGTCCTTTAATATGGTTAGAAACAGCGTGGTCTGCCTTTCGTGGGTTATGTTTTTGGTGCCTCTGTTTCCTTTTTAGTGTTTTCTATGACTTTAATGCTTATTGGAATATCACTATAAACTGTAATACGTTTTCTATTTGCATTTATCTGCGAGATGTTAAAGAGTCTACTTGAAAGGAGAGGCTCAGAAAAATTCATAAAGTAAAAGACCTGTTTTGAGTCTGTGGCTAAGTAAGTAACTCGTACAATAATTTTGGTAACATTCTTCCATGTGAGTTTTTCTTTTTTTTTAGGTTATTTGAGGAACTCTATGAAGATCATGGTGATACTCTGTCCCTTCAGTATGGTGGCTCTCAACTTGTTCATCGTGTAAAAACCTATAGAAAGATAGCACCATGGACCCAGCACTCAAAAGACATCATGCAAACCCTGTCTAGATATTATAGCAATGCTTTTTCAGGTAATTCTTGAGTAATAGCCATTTCTAAGACTTACTGTGATGTGAAAATTTCTTTTTAAATATGTACTTTTTTTTTTTTTAGCTATCTGGCTAAGTAAAATAAAAATTAAATATTTAAAAAATGTAAATAAAACAGTCTGTCACTTAGAAGGTGCTCAACAAATATTTATTCAATAAATGAATGAACAAACATTTTATATTTTAAATAGGACACTTTTGCATTTTGGCTCCCATAATTAGCATTTTTGTATAATGCAACATACTTTAATTCCTTGGCTTCTGTGCCCTTCTATATTTCTGCTTGCAATATATAGATTAATTTTTTGAAGGTGTTGAGTCATTATTTTTTAAAATAGGGTCCAAAGTCTTGACAGTTGTCTAGGAATGTAAATATCACTGAAATTTTTAAATGTCAGCTAGAAATGATTGTAACATAGCATTAAATTATACTCATACTTTCTTACGACTTGTGAATACTAAATGTAATATGTTGTTAAAGTGGCACTTTTCCTGCCTCTGTTCTGATGGAATTATCAATACAATAGATATCACAGACCAAAGTGAGTGTGAGACAAATCCTCATGCACAGAATTTAGAAGGGAAGTGCCTGATGATCTATTCCATGAGTCTTCAGCCCTTGAACCAGATTATGGGTAAAAAAGTTTACAGAACATGGAAAGAACTGGTAAAGAGGTCCTTTGGCATGAAATGTGGCCTGCAATGACTGGCAGCTATTCCCAGTGGAAGAGAGAGTGGGCTTCAACAGGACTCTGGGTAGGCTTGACATGGTGTCCTGCCATTGGAGGGACATAGCAAATCTAAAGCAGAGGGATGGGCTGAGGAGAGTGCTGCCATTCTGGGAACTGCCTGCACTCCGACAGTTGGTTGGGCCGAAGGGCACATGATGTGTTTACTGGTAACCAGATGTGGATCTCATGGAGGAGGCTGCCAGCAGAGGGTTGGCCTCAGGCCTGGCCAGTAAGGCACCTGCAAGGACAGAGACCCTAGCAGCAAGAACCAGGAGGTCAACACTGGATACCTAAGGAGTTAAGGGAGGAGTTGCAAGAAACTGCCTGATAAAAACAGATGCCTATGCCCATACCAAGGGAATTGCAAAAGAGTCCTTCGTGGTGGAAACCTCAGGAGTATCCATGAAAGCATCCGTTAAGAGTCATCTTTCAGCATTTTCTAGGCCCAGAGAGATGTAAAGCCAGTTGGTTGTGCTCTTATTCAAGTGTGTTAGTTTTCTATGCTGTGTAACAAATTACTACAAACTTCACAGCTTAAAACATCACATGTTCATTATTTCAGTTTCTGTGTTCCAGAAGTTTAGGTACAACTTAACTGGGGGCTCTGCTTAGGGTCTCACAAGGCTGCAATTATGATGTCAGCCAGGCTGTCATCTCATCTGGATGCTTGGCTAGGGAAGGATCTGCTTCCCAGCTCATATGTTGGCAGAATTCAGTTTCTTGTAGTTCCTCCTGGCTGTAGGACTCATAGCAGCTTGCTTCTTCATAGCTCACAAGGGAGAGAGTCTATAGACTCAATCTGCTAGCAAGATCATCTTACGTAATGTGATGCCATCATGGGAGTGACATCCCATCACCTTCGCCATATCCCATCGGTCAGAAGCAAGTCACAGGTTCCAAATACACATAAGCAGCATATCAATTTCTTATGGCTGCTGTATCAAAACAGCACAAACTGGTGTCTTAACAGAAGTTTATCGTCTCACCGTTCTGGAGGCTAGAAGTCAAATCAAAATGTCAGCAGGGCCCTGCTCCCTCCGAAAACCCATAGAGGAGAATCCTTACTTGCTTCTTCCTAGCTTTTGGATGTTACTAGCGATCCTTGGTGTTCCTTGGCTTGCAAATCTGTTGTCACAGGTGTTTTCTTCTCATGTCTGTGTCTTCATGGAATTCTCCTCCTCTGTGTGACTCTCCTCTTCTTAGGAGGACACCAGTCATTAAGGGCCTGCTGTATTCCAGTGTGACTGCATCTTAACTTGATTGTGTCTGCAAAGAGTCTATTTCCAAATAATGTCACATTCACAGGTATCAGCATTTAGGACTTCAATGCATCTTTTTGGGAGACACAATTCAACCTATAAAAGTTATGGAGGAGGTGAAGGAGTGTAATTATAAGTCATGTTCCAGCAGGAACATATCTCTCTGGGTTTGTGTCACCATGAAAAAGAACATCTTCCCTTTTTCCCTCTACTGTCATCATTGTCCCTGTAAATGGGAGTCATTATTGACACTTAAGGACAAGTAATGTGCTTTTTAATAAGAGTAGGGGACACAGAGAATGAATGTGTAGCTGTACATGATTCAAAAAGAAAGTAACATTAAAAGATAAAGATGGTCATGAGAAAGAGATGTGCACATAATGGGAAGGTAAGATAGAATTATGCACATCTGAAAAAGGAACTACTGTGAAAGGAATGATTTCATGAATAATGTGGCTAAAACAGAATTCTTTATTTTAAGAAGCATGGTGTCATGGAGCATACAACTTATTTTTAAATTACAATGGGTATTATATAATGATGACAATATATTATAGAATAATTTTCTTTAAAGCACTCAGGATAACTTTGCAAAACTTAATCAGTTTCCTCATGTTATACCTCTGAGTTAGGCAGGAAGATACTGATTAAGGAACTAGAATAGTGAAATTACATTAGGAATTTTACCCTTGGTTTGTATGGACAAATTGATGCTAGGCGACTTACCCTCTTTCAGGCTCATTTTTAATACTGTTCTTGAGGCTTCACATGCTAGCATGCTCTGGGGTTCATCTCTGGGAATCACCTTTTAGTTTCTAACATAACTAGTTACATAGGCAGTTGAAGGATACTTTACAGAGAAAGCATGGGTGTCTAGGTACTTCCTTCAGATGTTAGGAGGAGCTTTTAATTCCCTTAAGGACCTTTTTAAGCTCTTTCTAATTTTATTTTACAATCAGATTTTTTAAGCCTGGATTTTCCTGCTGAAGCTGTTGAATTTAAATCCTGTTAGGAGGAAAAGAAAGTTGTATACCTGTATACCTGTATACCAGTTAATAATAGATTTGCTGTGTATATACATACGTACACAAATATATACACCCACACATATGTATGAAATTTAAGTGTAGTGAATGTGTGTGTATGCATGCATGGATGGAAACCATGTCCTCCTCAAACAAAGATGTAACTACAAAGCTCAAGGGTAAAGACTTCAAAGCTCACGAGGCAAGGAAAACTATAGTCACAGAAAACAGTGTTGAAATGGCTTCACCCAACATTATAAACAGTGGTCCCCAACCTTTTTGGCACCAGGGACAAGTTTCATGGAAGACAATTTTTCCATGGACAGGGGACAGGGAGGGAAGTGGCTGTAAATACAGATGAAGCTTCATGCCAGCCTACCACCACTCACCTCCTACTGTGCAACCCTCCCTCCCTTTCTAAGTTTCATGGAAGACAATTTTTCCATGGAGGAGCCGGGCAGGGGAGGGCACAGCGGAGCTCTGCGGCCTGGTCCCTAACAGGCCTGGGACTAGGGTTTGAGGACCGCAGCTTTAAAGCACGATTGAATATAAAAGTAGGTCATCATTTTGCCCTCTTGTTATCCACAACTACAGAGAACCTACCCGTTTTAAGCTCCTGTCCATATTCAAAGTGTTAAATGCTACCATCTTCCTAGAGGTGGTTATCTTATTTGCAGTCAGAAGTTGCCAGGATGAGACCCTCAGGTTCATTAGGCTGGCCTTATAGCCCAAGCTTAGTAAGTGACTGTAAACAGCACAGTTACATTTCAAGTTTTAGCAACATCAGTACTTTTAAGAAGACTTCTTTATCGTCCTTTGAAGGAATATCCTTTTTTTGGTTATGTTTCTCATGTCTTACATTTTACCATACTTGCTAAAAATTAAAGGAAGCTACTATTAAGTTTAAAGGATGAAAATCTCCTTGAAAACATGGCTGAAAAATGGAAAGCTTTTGTACCTAATGTTAAAGATAGCTTGAGATAGAATGAACTATTAAGTGCCATTAAGGCAATTTAAGAAGCATAAAGGGCAACATGTTTACTTTTATATTATGTAACGAGGGTGCAAGTTGGGGCAGTGATGTCTGCATGATTTAATACTTGATGCTTTTTCTCAAAAAGTAGAAAAAAAGGCCCCACGTATATTCAGTATATAAACATATCCCTTGTATGTTTTATATTTAGCCTGAAAGGTAAGTGCTATTTTAATGGAATGCTTCCTGTCAAAATACTAATAACTAAAATACATGTTTGATGTACCATATTTCATTCATTTTATTTTGCTGAAATGATCAAATAACCCAATGTGAACAAAGTTGATAATTTCAGCTATATCTGTGTTCACTATAGGTGTTCGAAGAAAATTGATTTTATGATAATGTTACCTTGTTCCAAACACAGTCATTTCTGTTGTGCTATCATTTTAGTTCTATGCTCATTTTTGTAGAAAGGTTATTATTTATATTGTGGATGTCTGCCACAAATGAATATACAGGGCTCTGAGACAAGAATGGAAAGAAGGAATTGAGGGGACAGAATGAAGGATACAAGGGAGGAGAATGTGGAATGGGGAGGGTGGTTCAGGAGAATACTTCGGTGATTATTATCATTTTTACCAAATTATGATCAGGAAAAAGAAGAGGAAGTAAAACATGTATAGAGTCAGTTTTATTATTTCAGAATATAATTTGAAAAGGTAATTTTTGGAGTGGTCGAATAGTTAGAATGAGCCTGCTATTCATGTGCCCTCTCTACCTTTATTATTAACCACAAAAGAAAATAGACCAGGCTCACAGCCCAGGGGGAAAAAATGTTGTAAACATTGTCTCAGTTAAAGAAATGGAGAATATCTTTTCAAGAATTAGAAGTGGAAACAGATGCAACTGACTTGTTCAAGGTTGTGCAACAAAATATGGATAGAAACTATGTCATTTTATTTGTCTGATGTCTCTGCTTGTCTTGGCAATAAAGTGAAGATGTATTTACTTCAAGTAAACTAAGAGGTGGTGAGAACATATTTTCATTTTAAAAATAAAATTACTGTCTGAGGTCTCTTGCTAAGTTCTTAAGTTTCTCAAAATTCAAGAAGCAGTTTATGTTAACTACCCTCTATATATATTATAAGAGATATGGTGCAAAAAGGAAACATTTTGAAGCAAGATTTTAATTCTGCTCAAAATCTTTGTGGCTGTTTTAGATTGTATATATGTGTATATGAAGTATATGTATATATTTTGAAGTGTAAATACTATTTCGATTTTCAGAGATATGTTCTATGAAATGACAATTGTACCACTATCCTCCTGAGAAAACATTCTGCCAAGTTATATACATCAGTAATGGATTTTCTGACATACATATTTTTGCTTTTTAGATGCTGATAGACAAGATTCCATTAATCTCTTCCTGGGAGTTTTCCATCCCACTGAAGGGAAACCTCATCTTTGGGAACTCCCAACAGATTTTTATTTGCATCATAAAAATACCATGAGACTTTTACCAACAAGAAGAAGGTATTTTGTCTTCTTAGTCTATAATGTAAACTCAGACATGATGTTCTTTTGATATATATATATATAATACTTTTCTTTTTGAGAAATAACTATGCGGGCTAAAGCAGTGAGTTTTACTGCATGTTTGCCATGAGTTTAATATTATTGATGTCCTAATGGTAGGTTGGGAAAATTGTGATTAATAATTAATTTTTTGTATTTTCTCTAAGATATAAAGTTTCCAGACTTTATCAGTGAATATAAGTTGTAGCTCCACTAAAGCAAACCAGCAACATCATTTTTCAGTGTCTCCTACAAATGTGAAACTCTAAAGGACTGTAATGTTCAAGGACTCAAACCGAGTTTTAAGTATAGCATCTAAGCGTCATGTACTTTGTAATTCCCATGTTCTTTCCTCCAGGAAGCACAATCACTCTCAGTGACACTGGGAAAGATAGGAAACTAGAGCAATTGCTTCTAATGTCAAATAGCCTCTCCCATCACCCCACCACTCACTTTGGCTTTCTTGACATTTGCCAGTACAGGTTATTTTGATAACAGTCAAATTGGTAATAATATTCTCAAAAGAAATGAATAGTTTACCTGAAGCATTTTAATATGATACACTGAGGTGTGGGCCTCAGGGTCAGGGAGAGTTGAGTTGAAATCTCTGCAGTTATAGTTATATGACCTTGGACTAGGTATTTAACCTCTCTAAGCCTCCTTTTCCTCATCTGCAAAATGTAAATGGCTGGACACACCTCACAGAGTCATTGTGAGGATTTAGTGAGAAGTCTTTTTAGTGGTTTTAACTGAAGTCATGTACTAATATAATCAATTTTGCCACACGAACAAAATTTTTCAAGTACTGTTTATGAGTTTGGAGCCTGGTCCATTATGCTCAAAGGGCTGTCATGTCACGTTTTCCCAGTATGGTTTTCCTCACAGCATCGGTTTGATAGAGCTCCCTTATTTTGTGCAAAAATACCTTCTAAACACGACAGGGGTCCTTGCCAGTCTGTGTTAATTGTGTGTACAGACCAGGAACAACTGATGAAATTGCAAGAGCTGATGTTGCAGTCATTACTAAATTCTGTGTTGCTTCCAGAACATTTAAAATATTAAGAAAGTCTCAGAATTTATATATTTCTCAAATTTGTTCTATGAATGTATATTACTGGAATAACCAACTTAATACTTGGGCTTACTTTCCCTATAAATGAAGCACTGCTAGTTTTCACATTAAATTTATTACTAATAAATGATTGTTTATGTGAATTTTTGCTAACAAAAAATTTGGAACTAATTATGTTTATTTGGTGAGAGATGAGTGAAAATACTCATATTTATCTTTGCCGATGACAATTGACTTTAGGTAAATGTGGCTGATTTTCTAAAAGAGGTGGGGAACTTTTCATGTTGGAAGGCTGCATTAATTTAGCTGTAATCAAATAAGACCTCATTCAAGAAACTTCAATTAAATATACTTAAAATGTACATTATTTTGTAAAAATCTAACTGCTGTGTACTTAATAATTTCAAAAATTTAAAACTATTTCTAAAGTTAAATAGCCTTTTAATGACTGTTGTGTCTGCTTTTTGTTGGAAATCATTTGAATATTTGGTTGCAGCATGGAGGTCCACAGTTTTGGTTGCTCCTCTGGATGGGTATCAGTCATTTGTGACCTTAGGGCCTCTTGATTTGGGTTAGGTAGGAGAATGTAAATTCGCAGCAATAAGTGGATGAAAAGCAAGAAAGCATTTTTCGGGCATGTTGCTGAAGGCGTGGGTATTCCGCATTTTTCCATATTTCAATTGGATCTTTCTAAGCATCAAAAAATGATTTTTAAAATGTCATCTATGTAGAGCTCAATCACTTCCATCTGTCGTTCTTTAGGTGCCTTGGTGATATCAACTAGGTGAGGCTGAAATGCTAATTTGAGTGTGATGTCCTATTCTCAAAGTCAGTGAACCTTTCATTGTATTCTCCAATAATAGGTCTGTAACAGCTGTGTATTCTTCAAATGATTCACATATATTATCCTGCTTATCAGTGATCTTTGCTAACTGGGGAAATGTTCATCTGAAATTTCCTTTTGAAGAAGTGTTCTGAAAAAGGATAGCTTTTTTCAAAATGCTTGGAAAA